>SNQJ01S0056406.1:0-28227 GCA_010110895.2 Picea sitchensis | reverse complement strand
TCTTTATAAAGAGAAATAATGTTCCATTTGGGTTACCCAACCAGTGGGGTCCGAGCCATCAAATTTGGTCACATCCACCCGCAGAAGGCGTAGGTCATGTTGAAAGTGATGGTGCTGAAAGTTATGGGAATGAGAGGAATGTTCACCTTCAATATGAGGAGGTGAGTCAGAGGAAGGGTTATCTGTAGGGATATTCAGTTTGGTGAAGAATGATGAAAAGATAGATTCAAGCTGGGTGGTCAGTTCTTGTTTGACTTCCTCCATTAAGGACTGCATGGTTGTATTGATGGTTTCAAAATTGGCACTAAGTTGTTTCACTTCTTGTTGGGTCGCGGTGAGACTAGATTGCAAGGTATTGAAGCGAGCTTCCAATTCTTGGCTACGGGTATGGGCCATGAGGATGAGGGAACTGAAAAGGGGCGAGTGGGGTCAGAAATTTTTGCCGAAAAATGATATGTATGAAGGTGATAAGGGAGAAGAGGTGAATCCAATTGAATAGGTCTCAAATAATGGTAAAATAGGTCTCGATCTGAAGAATACTGCAGAGATGAGATCCCCAAATGTTTAACCAAGAAGAAAAGTGTAGTGATTTGGCAACCCGAACATAGTTGCGCGACAATAGAGCTTGTTTGTTTTAATTTGTTTATGTTTCTATCCCCCAAGGGCTAGGTATTCAAAGGTTCTATAGACAAGGGTTTGCCCTATTCTATAGCTCTCTGATATACATGCGGGGTCCAACAGTAGTACTCGACCCAATATCTCAGGGCACTAACTAAGGAGGATAGACCGTACCCTTAGCCGTACTACCCGACTACCCAGGTACTAGAGAGTATCTTCTCAAGTGCTATTCTCAGTGGCACTATAGCAGTCAAGCGACCGATTGGTTTATCTAAAGAGGGCTTTAGGAAATCTAGGCCGATCCGTACACAGGTGTTGTCTGATGCACTACCACTCGAAGGGGTACCAACAGGGGTTACAAGGTTGGCCAACAGATGTGCGCTTAAGAACCACTTATATTTCCTACGTGTATGAATCCCTCAATTGCGGGTTTATGCGTGTAACGACATATCTCTTTGGCTTAAAGACGTCGGAATACGTCTCTACCCTGAAAAAAAATTTACCCACAATTTCTGCCAAGGAAAGTGCTCTGATACCACTTGTAATATACCAGATATAAAAGTATGCATAACATATATAAAATGCTAGAAATGGCAGAATAACAATAATATAACCAACATAATCTCCACAATAACACATAAATGATATAAGAACAAAAACAAAAATAGCACTTTGATTCAGAAAGCAATGTTCACGAGCCTTTTCGAGGGGGAATCCTCCAGTCGAGCAGCGCTCTATTACAATAATCTCCAAGCTAAGGTTCTCATACCCTCAACTCCTATTTATACTAAATATGTCTATCAAAAGAAACATCTAGAGGAAGATCCTTCTAGAAGTGGAAGCTTCTATTAGGGCTTCTTACATCCGCCTTATTCTATTTTATTGAAAGGCCTTATTAATATTGACCTTTATTACATCCGAATATATTATTCTACCTATGTGCGGGTTAGGACCCTAACACCGTCCTTCATGTATATATCTACAATATTTGTTGCCTTGTGTGTAGTCTTTACTGGAATAAAATGTGTTGCTTTAGTCAATTTGTCCACCACCACCATGATGGAATCATGTTGCTTCACTTTTCTAGGCAACTTACTAATAAAATCAATTGTAACTACATCCATCTTCGATTCTAGAATGGGAAATGGATGTATTAAACATGTTCGATGTCTATGTTATGTCTTTACCTTTTGGCATTCTAGACATCTAGCTATGTAATTAGTCGCTTCTTTCTTCATTCCTGGACAAAAATATTGGCTTCTTACAACTGCAATTGTTTTATGATATACTAGGTTCTTGACATATGACACATTGTGCATTTCTTCCAAAACTGCATTTTCAGATCACTAGAGTTAGGAACATATACTTTTCCTTTCTACATGAGAATATCATCTTCTTTCAGCTCACAAGAATTGAATTTCTACTGAAAATTACCTTGCTGTAATGTCTCTTTTATTTTTAAATAATTTTGATTTGAATTTGTTGCTGCAATTTTTTTTTCTTTCAGATTTGTCCTGTACATGCTAATGGATTCCATATGCACTTCATGAGCTATCCTACTGAGTGTATTGGCCACTTGATTTTCCTTTCCCTTTATGCGCTTAATTTCGAAGTCATATTCACTCAGAAATTATAGCCATCTAGTTTGTCTGACATTTAGTGTTGGCTGCCCAAAAAAATGTTTCAGACCATAGTGGTCTGTTCTTGGCTCGAACTTCTTACCCATAAGGTAATGCGTCCACATTTTCAATGCATGTACAATCGCTGCTAATTCCAAGTCATGTGTAGCATAATTCCTCTCATTCTCTTTTAATTTTTTGGACTCATAACATAACACATGGTCCCTTTGATTGATAACTCCACCAAGTCCTTCCTTGCATGCGTCAGTGCACACAAAAAAATATTCATTTGGATCGAAAATCTTCAATATTGGTGCACTTGTCAATATTTCCTTTAACTATCGAAAACTCTCTTCACACTTGGAATTCCATTCAAATTTCACTCCCTTCTTTTGCAAAGAAGTGATTGGACTTGCAATCCTTGAGAACCCTTTTATGAATCTTTGGTAATCACCGGAAAGACCCATGAATGATCTGACCTTTGTTAGATTCTTTGGCGTTGGCCATCCTCTAACGACCTCTATATTCTCAGGATACACTTCTATCCCCGCTATTAAAATTATATTCCCAAAGTAGTGAATCTTCTTTTGGTAAAATATGAACTTACTTATCTTAGCATACAATTTATGCTCTCTTAAAACTTGCAACACCATTATTAAATGTTTCTCATGTTCTTCTTTTGATTTAGAATAGACGAGGGTATCATCTAAGAACACAATCACAAACTTTTTCAGGTACTCCCTAAACACTTCATTCATCATACACATAAAAACTGCTAGGGTATTTGATATCCCAAATGGAACTATCATGAATTCATAATGCCCATATCTTGTTCTAAATGTTGTCTTGTTGATGTATTCTTCCTTTATTCTTACTTGATGATAGCCTAATCTCAAGTCAATCTTCAAAAATATTCTTGCACCTTTTTGCTGGTTAAACAAATCATCAATTCTTTTCAAAGGATACTTATTCTTTATGGTAACCTTATTAAGCTTCCTAAAATCAATACACAACCTTAAGGTTCCATCCTTCTTATTCACAAAAAGAACTGGGGCTCCCTAAGGTGACACACTTGGGCATATATACCCCTTATTCAAAAGTTCTTCAATATGCATATGCAACTCTTTATTTCTGGTGTACCCATTCTTTAAGGTGTCTTAGACACTGGGGCAGCTCCTAGAACCAAATCAATAGAGAAATCAATGTCTCTTTTTGGTGGTAGTCCTGGAATTTCTCTAAAAACATATTCAAAATCCCTCAAAACTGGATGATTTTCAATGCTTGCCACTTTGTCTTTGGCTTCCTCTTCCATATGGGCTGCAAACATCTGACATCCTTTCCTGGAGCTCTTCTTCAAATGAATAGTTGAAATCTCTCTAATAGCTACAACTCTTTGAATGCCTTGAATCTGTCCTTGCTACCCTTCCTCATCAAGACATGTCATTGTCTTGTTTTAACAATCTAGGACATCATGATGTTTCTCCAACCAATCCATACCAATTAGAAAATCATATGAACCCAATGGTATGATGTTTACATCCACATTTATATTGAGTCTATTCATGTCTATCGGACAATCTTTAACCAACTCATTGATTTTCCTCTTAGCCCTCATGGCTAATTGAACTAACCAAGATTTCTTATGCTTACTTCTTTGTAAGTGAAATATTTCAAGAATGTTAGCATTTACGTAACTATGGCTAGCTCTTGAATCAATTAAAATTTCTATGGGCTCATTATTGATCTTACCTTCCACTTGAATCATGGGGAATTGATACTCTGTCTGCTTGTCCAAGGATGCATAAATCCTTGGCTTGATTCCTCACATGTCTTGCATTGTTTTATCCTCTTGAATGTTGTGGACAGTCCCCATTATTTCTCCTTTGTGAGGGAAATCCTTATGTAGATGATTTCCCCCACATCCCCAACATTACACCGACTACTGCCTTGGCCTTTTTCCAAATGAATCTCCAATCTTGTCTTCTTTTTGAGTGACTTGACCATGCTGTTTCGCTTTGAAATTATTCCTGAAAAAGGTTGGCTTACAATTCTTCTTCCTTTGATCCTTCTTATGCTTCATCTTTTCATTCCAAGCTTTTGGGAAAACTGGTCTTCCTTTGCACTGTTCATACATATGTCTTTCTCTCCTTATGGTTTCCTCCAAGGTTTTGGGGTTGTCATATTGAATCTTATCCTTGTAGAAAGAGGGTAACCCACTTAGAAATAATTGGATTTTGACTTTCTCATCCTTGATGAGGTCAACATACTTCAAAAATTCAAGGAACTGCTTCTCGTATTCCTCCATTTTACAGATTTTCAACTTGAGTTCAAAGAACTCTTTCATCTTTCTTTCATAGTAATGCCTAGACAAATATTTGTCTTGGAAATATCCTTTGAACTGCCTCCATGGGATTCTTTTCTCATCAAGGTTCTTTGATTGCTTAAGTTGATCCCACCACATGGTTGTTGTTAGATCGTAGGCCTGCACCTCTCCCTTCTACTCATAAAAATAGCCTATTCATCTATAAACCTAGCTCTTAGTTAGTCTTTCTTCTTCATTGTGTGTTAAGTTATTTTGTTTTATGTCTTCCCATTTTTGTTTAATGTTAGTTTTTTTGCTTTCTATAAGGTTGAGTCAGGTCTTGATTCGATTTTGGACAAGTCCTATCACGATGTTTTATATCACTGATGGATCACAAAAGAGTTAACCTAGGCCTTTAGGTGTAAAAGTGTTGATTGCAAGAATGTTTGGACAAGTCCTATCACCATGTTTTATATCACCGATGCATCACAAAAGAGTTAACCTAGGTTTACATGTGTAAAAGTGTTGATTGCAAGAATGCCAACATTCTTGCAATCAACAGACATACTCTGGTTTTATGAGTTTTCATGACTTAAACATATTTTAAAGTTTGATTAAAGTCCATTGACACCCAAATTGCGCTCATGTTTCCTATTACCCTTGAAATCGTGCACATTGTTTCCCCGTGCATTTTTCATTGTAGATATTGAGCGAACCCTATGTGGTGCATGGTCTTGGCCACCATTGTCAACAAAGGGAAGCTAGGGTATGATGATACCACACGAGGGCACTAGCAGCTTCAAAGGGAAAATCCAACAGGGTTCAAGATGTTCGAAGCCATACCAGAGATCGGGGACATATTCATCAGGAGTGAGTGGTACGATTTCATTTGTGCTTTCAATGGACACCATACATAAATTTTTCTAATTTTTGCACAAAACTTTGATGGATACCAGACATAAGTTGGGGATGTAATCATCCATGTAACAAATCATTTTATTGATATATCATGTGCTCTCCCTATCAGTGGCGAGAGGTGGTTCAAGAAAGGGAAGTTATATACATGTAACAGAGCATCTTCAATGAGGCTTGATACCCATTATTGTAGGTAAATTGAACTAAATGAATATAATCTTCCCACTTTGATGGTTGATCCATCACATACATTCTAAGCATGTCCTCAATTATCCTATTAGTCCTTTATGTTTTTCCATATGAATCTGGATGATATACTGTACTAAGATTTAAATTTGTTCCAAAGCCTTTGAACAAACCTTTCCAAAAATTAGATGTGAACTTTGGATCTCTATATGAAACTATTGATTTAGGCACTCCATGTATCCTAACAACATCCTTCATGTATATATCTGCAATCTTTTTTTCCTTGTGTGTAGTCTTTACTGGAATAAAATGTGTTGCTTGAGTCAATTTGTCCACCACCACCATGATGGAATCATGTTGCTTCATTTTTCTGGGCAACTTACTAATAAAATCAACTGTAACTACATCCATCTTCCATTCTAGAATGGGCAATGGATGTATCAAACTTGATGGATGTCTATGTTATGTCTTTACCTTTTGGCATTCTAGACATCTGGCTATGTAGTTAGTCACTTCTTTCTTCGTTCCTGGACATAGATATTGGCTTCTTATAACTGCAATTGTTTTATGATATACCGGGTTCTTGGCATATGGCACACTGTGCATTTCCTCCAAAACTGCATTTTCAGATCACTAGAGTTAGGCACATATACTTTTCCTTTCTACATGAGAATATCATCTTCTTTCAGCTCATAAGAATTGAATTTCTATTGAAAATTACCTTGCTGTAATGTCTATTTTATTTTTAAATAATTTTGTTTTGAATATGTTGCTGCAACAATTTTTTCTTTCAGATCTGTCTTGTACATGCTAATGGATTCTATATGCACTTCATGAGCTATCGTGCTGAGTGTATTGGACACTTGATTTTCCTTTCCCTTTATGTGCTTAATTCCGAAGTGATATTCACTTAGAAATTATAGCCATCTAGTTTGTCTGACATTTAGTGTTGGCTGCCTAGAAACATGTTTCATACCATAGTGGTTTTCCCTTGGCTCAAACTTCTTAACCATAAGGTAATGCATCCACATTTTCAATGCATGTACAATTGCTGCTAATTCCAAGTCATGTGTAGCATAATTTCTCTCATTCTCTTTTAATTGTTTGGACTCATAACATACCACATGGTCCCTTTGATTGAGAACTCCACCAAGTCCTTCCTTGCATGCATCGGTGCACACAAAAAAAATTCATTTGGATCGACAATCTTCAATATTGGTGCACTTGTCAATAATTCCTTTAACTGTCGAAAACTCTCTTCACACTTGGAATTCCATTCAAATTTCACTCCCTTCTTTTGCAAAGAAGTGATTGGACTTGCAATCCTTGAGAACCCTTTTATGAATCTTCGGTAATAATCGGAAAGACCCATGAATGATCTAACCTTTTTCACATTCTTTGGCGTTGGCCTTCCTCTAACGACCTCTATATTCTCAGGATCAACTTCTATCCCTTCTATTGAAATGATATTCCCCATGTAGTGAATCTTCTTTTTGTAAAATATGCACTTACTTAGCTTAGCATACAATTTATGCTCTCTTAAAACTTGCAACACCATTATTAAATGTTTCTCATGTTCTTATTTTGATTTAGAATAGATGAGCATATCATCTAAGAACATAATCACAAACTTGTCCAGGTACTCTCTAAACACTCCATTCATCATGCACATAAAAACTACTAGGGCATTTGATAGCCCAAATGGCACTGCCGTGAATTCATAATGCCCATATCTTGTTCTGAATGTTGTCTTGTTGATGTCTTCTTCCTTTATTCCTACTTGATGATAGCCTAATCTTAAGTCAATCTTTAAAAATATTCTTTCACCTTTCATCTGGTTAAACAAATCATCAATTCGTTTCAAAGGATACTTATTCTTTATAGTAACCTTATTAAGCTGCTTGAAATCAATACACAACCTTAAGGTTCCATCATTCTTCTTCAAAAAATGAACTGGGGCTCCCCAAGGTGACACACTTGGGTGTATATACCCCTTCTTCAAAAGCTCTTCAAGATGCATCTGCAACTCTTTAGTTCTGGTGTACCCATTCTGTAAGGTGTCTTAGACACTGGGGCAACTCCTGGAACCAAATCAATAGAGAAATCAATTTCGTTGATGGATTGTCGACGTTTCGGATCCATATCAGGATCCATCTTCAGGACAAGAAGCCTGGGTTATGATTTAAGAGAGACGTTTCCTATAAGTGCTAAATGGATAGAGGAGAGCTTCAATGTCGGCTGGGAGGAACCCTCATTATTCAATAATTAATTAGGTTTTTTTTTTTTAAATTTTTTTTTTTATAATGTTTTAATTTTAATTTTTCAAATTGTTATTTTATAATTAGTTCTTGGGTTTATTATATTATTGGATTAATCAATACTTTTTAAATATTTATGTTGTTTATTATTTAAAAGGCTTATAAAAAGTTGTAATTTTTTAATGAGAGTATTTTAGTATTGTTTTCAAATTATTTTTAAAAAATATTTAATTTCTAAAGATCTTAAGTAATGATTAATGAGTGTTTAGAAAAACTTTAATTTTTAGATTTATTGAATTAAATTGTTTTTAATTTTAAAAATTAGGGTTTTCTTAAAGATGATTGTTTTAATTATCGTTCCTTATTATTAAGGGGAACCAAATTTCATTCAATTCTAGGCCATTATCTCTATTAAGGTTGCTAGGGTTTCTTTGACTTTCAATCGCTTCCCTGATGCGACGTTTAAATAGGTGATCTTCCTTTGCCAGAATCTTCGTCTCTTCAAGGTGTACATGGTGTTTTGTTTTTAGTGAGTGTTTTGCTAAGGATGATGTACGAATGCGCCCATTCTTTATGTCGGCTCCATGTTCTTTAATTCTAATTTGAAAGGAGCGTCCAGTTTCACCGATGTAGCACTTACCACATGAGCATTCAATCTTGTAAATTCCTTTGCATTTGTGCGGATCGATTTTGTCTTTGACGGATCACATATTTTGTTTGATGGTTTCATGTGGTTTGAAGGAGGTCTTAATTTCTTTTTTTCTGAGGACTCTAGCGATTTTGTCTGTTAGTGCTTGGATGAAAGGGAGGTAGGCAATGTTATTAGGGGTTTGGTTATCAGGGGGTTTGGGTGTTATGTTCATTTTTTCTTTGGCTTTATTGATTGCATTTTTAAAGTCTTTGTTGTTATATCCAATGTTTCTGAAAAAGTTGGAGAGGTGATCTTTTTCTTTTTCAAAGTGTTCATTGTCAGAGATTCTTATGGCTCTTGTGGCTAGGGCAACCCTAGCAACCTTAATAGAGATAATGGTCTAGAACTGAATGAAATTTGACTTCCCTTAATAAAAAGGAACAATAATTAAAACAATCATCTTTAAGAAAACCCTAATTTTTAAAATTAAAAACAGTTTTAATTCAATAAATCTAAAAATTAAAGTTTTTCTAAACACTCATTAATCATTACTTAAGATCTTTAGAAATTAAATATTTTTTAAAAATAATTTGAAAACAGTATTAAAATACTCTCATTAAAAAAATACAACTTTTTATAATCCTTTTAAATAATAAACAACATAAATATTTAAAACGTATTGATTAATCCAATAATATAATAAACCCAAGAACTAATTATATAATAACAATTTGAAAAATTAAAATTAAAACATTATAAAAAAAAAAAAAAAAACTAATTAATTAATGAATAATTAGGGTTCCTCCCAGCCGACATTGAATCTCTCCTTTATCCATTTAGCATTTATAGGAAATGTCTCTCTTAAATCATAACCTAGGCTTCTTGTCCTGAAGATGGATCTTGATATGGATCTGAAACGTCGACAATCCATCAACGAAACTGTGGTTTTTCTGAACTTAACTAAAACCCTCACCACAAAAATCTTATTGAATAGAGAAATCAATGTCTCTTTTTGGTGGTAGTCCCAGAATTTCTCTAAAAACATATTCAAAATCCCTCAAAACTGGATGGTCTTCAATGCTTACCACTTTGTCTTTGGCTTCCTCTTCCATAGGGCTGCAACCATCTGACATCCTTTCCTGGAGCTCTTCTTCAAATGCATAGCTGAAATATCTCTAATAGCTACAACTCTTTGAATGCCTTGAATCTTGCCTTGCTTCCCTTCCTCATCATGACATGTCATTGTCTTGTTTTAACAATCTGGGACATCATGATGTTTCTCCAACCAATCCATACCAATTAGACAATCATATGAATCCAATGTTATGATGTTTATATCCACCATTTTATTGAGTCCATTCATGTCTATTGGACAATCTTTAACCAACTCATTGATTTTCCTCTTAGCCCTCATGGCTAATTGAACTAACCAAGATTTCTTATGCTTACTTCTTTGCAAGTGAAATATTTCAACAATGTTAGCATTTATGTAACTATGGCTAGCTCTTGAATCAATTAAAATTGCTATGGGCTCATTATTGATCTTACCTTCCACTTCAATCATGGGGAATTGATACTCTGCTTGCCTGTTGTCCAAGGATGCATAAATCCTTGGCTTGATTCCTCACATGTCTTCCATTGTTTTAGCCTCTTGAATGTTGTGGACAATCACCATTATTTATCCTTTGTGAGGGAAATCCTTATGTAGATGATTTCCCCTACATCCCCAACATTGCACCAACTGCTGCCTTGGCCTTTTTCCAAATGAATCTGCAATCTTGTCTTCTTTTTGGGTGACTTGACCGTGCTAATTTGCTTGGAAATTATTCCTGAAAAAGGGTGGCTTACAACTCTTCTGCCTATGATCCTTCTTATCCTTCATCTTATCATTCCAAGCTTTTGGGAAAACTGGTCTTCCTTTGGTCTGCTCATACAGATGTCTTGCTCTCCTTATGGTTTCCTCCAAGGTTTTGGGGTTGTCATATTGAATCTTATCACTGTAGAAAGAGGGTAACCCACATAGAAATCTTTGGGTTTTGACTTTCTCATCCTTGATGAGGTCAACATACTTCAACAATTCAAAGAACCGCTTCTCGTATTCCTTCATTTTCATGGTTCCCAACTTCAGTTCAAAGAACTCTTTCATCTTTCTTTCATAGTGATGCTCAGACAAATATTTGTCTTGGAAATATCCTTTGAACTGCCTCCATGGGATTCTTTTCTCATCAAGGTTCTTGGATTGCTTAAGTTTATCCCACCACATGGTTGTTGTTAGATCTTAGGCCTGCACCTCTCCCTTCTATTCATGAAAACAACCTATTCATCTATCAACCTAGCTCGTAGTTAGTCTTTCTTCTTCATTGTGTGTTAAGTTATTTTGTTTTATGTCTTCCCATTTTTGTTTAATGTTAGTTTTTTTGCTTTCTATAAGGTTGATTCAGGTCTTGATTCGAGTTTGGACAAGTCTTATCACCATGTTTTATATCACTGATGGATCACAAAAGATTTAACTTAGGCCTTTAGGTGTAGAAGTGTTGATTGCAAGAATGTTTGGACAAGTCCTATCACCATGTTTTATATCACCGATGCATCACAAAAGAGTTAACCTAGGTCTACATGTGTAAAAGTGTTGATTGTAAGAATGCCAACATTATTGCAATCAACAAACAGACTCTGGTTTTATGAGTTTTCATGACTTAAACATATTTTAAAGTTTGATTAAAGTCCATTGACACCCAAATCGTGTTCATGTTGCCTATTACCCTTGAAATCATGCGCATTGTTTCCCCATGTAGTTTTCATTGTAGATATTGAGCGAACCCTAAGTGGCACATGGTCTTGGCCACCATTGTCAACAAAGGGAAGCTAGGGTATGATGATACCACCACGAGAGCACTAGCAACTTCAGAGGGAAAATCCAACAGGGTTCAAGTTGTTTGAAGCCATACCAAATATCAAGGACATATTCATCAGGAGTGAGTGGTACGATTTCATTTGTGATTTCAATGGGCACCATACAAAAATTGCTCTAATTTCTGCACAAAATTTTGATGGATACCAAACAAAAGTTGGGGATGTAATCATCCATGTAACAAAGCATTTTATTGATATAGCATATTCTCTCCCTATCGGTGGTGAGAGGTGGTTCAAGAAAGGGAAGTTATCAGCTGAGATGTGTAACCAGTTCCTGGTAGCAGAGCATCGGAGCCTATATTGGAGCCAAGGCATCCTGATCGAATGACTGAGAGAAGAGTGGAGAGGTATCCTGTCGGAAATTCAGAGGTACATCACTGGAGAGGGTAGGTTTTTGATTTTCAATTACTATCATCTTAGATTTCTCATGAATCTAAATGGTGATAAGGGGATGAATCTCCCATTTGACCTTCTCAAAATCCTAACCAAGATGTCCAAATGAGTCAAGAACTATCCAAAAACTGCTCACAGAAGCCTCTACCATCAGGGATTTATCAAAATACTAGTTATTTATGCTCTCAGTGAATTGGGAATTTCTTGGTCAAAACATCTAATATCTCTAGGGTTATAGGATGAAGAGCCAAATTAAAATCAACCATCAGAACATGAAATTTAAGTTCCCTGGGAAACTAGGGTTTCCATAGAGCTTGGAAGTTCATAAAAAACCATCCAACATTCCAAAGAACAAACCCTACCTGCAAAAAGAAGGACCAGATATGTCAAAGAAAGATCCATCACTCCAAAAAAGGATGAAATACCTTAGACGCAACTGAGGTCATCGACAGTGAAACAAAGGGCCATAGAAGATGATAAAGTATATGTCAGAAAGGGTAAAAAATAGGTGTGTCTAGTAGTCCAACGATCTCCTGAGCAACTATAGGTCGAACCTGTACCCACTGTTATGTAGGTAGAAAAATATCCTAAATTGAAACCAGGCAAACAAAAAAATAATAAGTAGGTTAGCCCCGAAGAAGATGTAGTTGAATTTGTGCCATATGACACACAGATTAGAGAGCCTCCTGAGGAAAAACAGGGCTGAAAGAAAAAGGGGAAACATGTCCCATAAATGCCAAGTAAACCAAATCAGAAGACTAGGTTGACCAACCAGTTGAGGCTAAACTCCAAATCTTTGTATAATCCATCCCTCAAGGAGCATAAATTGATTGTAATAGAACATCAAGATACTGGAGAAGAGACCCCTGGGTTTACCAACATGGAAGAAATGGCCATCCAAACTTTGAAGAAAATGCCAATGGGCAAGACAAAAAATAAGAGCAATAAGGGATAGGGCTCAAGTATTAAGCTTTCTGATTTGGAAACAGTGTACACCATAGGTCCAGACCTAGAGCAAGATTTAGAAGAGACTGGTCAAAAAACAGAGCATGTCCTAGAGAAGGTTTTATAAGATACCAAACCAGAGGTAGGGAGGGAAATGTTGAAGGTACATGAGCCTGTGAAAGAAAACATTAGAGACAAACCTGAGAAGAAGCCCATGTGTGAGATGATACCTAGGAAAACTAAGGTCTCCATTGATCTCAATAGTCCTAATGTTGATGAAGAGAATGAACTTAAAAATGGAAACAAAATGGAAACAAATATCAAGCCTAAAGTTCAAGACAACAAGGAAATGGAGGACAGTAAACAACATGTGGAAACCCTCAAACAATAGAATGAAAATATGAGGCAACATATTCAAGAGCTACAACAAAAAAATCAAATACTTGAGATGCAGCATTCAAAGTTACAGAAAAAGTACCAAAAGTTGTAGAAAAAACATCAAAAGACCTGCATGTTCCTATAGGAAATCATCTAAGTGTGTGTTGTCAAAAAGTAAGAAATTCTGAAGCTTGTGCAAGTTTTTCTCTAGTATTGAAGGCCTTTCTTCAGTTAGTGGCATACGTGTGGATCCATGCGAGGTTAAAAAATGTTCCAACCTTTGAAGACTTTTGTTGTGCAACTCCTACACTTTTGTTATCAATAGTGACTCTAGTTTCAGTTAGAGAACGTTTTGTTTTAGTTTGAGATACTACAACCAGTTGTAATAAAATATCTTTTTGATAAAAACAATGTTTTGATTAGGTCGAAGTTATGGGCCCAGAAAAGAGGAATTTATCCCTACAAATTAGCATCTAAACTCTACTTCACCCAATGTAAATAAGTGTTCTTGAATAGTAATCATAATTGAATGGTGAAGTTTAAGACCTACAAATCTGAATGTAATGAAACGATTAAACCTAGGATTTAAGATCAAAGATAGGTATTTGAATCCCTTTGGTGGATAAATAGAAGAATATGAGAATGTAAAGGGGTTCATCTTTTTGGGGTGCATGAAGCTACCAAGATATAGACTGGGCTTATGAGGTGTAATATCTGCAAAGTTTTCTACTCAGTGAATATAATTTATGGTGAACATATTGTCTTTCTCAATCTTGCTTGTCTTTTCTTGTTATTTGGATGCATGTTAAATGTTTTGAAAAGAAAATATTATTTCTCTTTCAACTAATGCACTTACAACCTGTTGATAAATGTATTCCAGGTATTGTTTTAGGTTTAATGCAATGTGTTAGATATACAATTTCTAGATGCAAGTGACAAATTGTATGCTTGTCAGTGTTTTCTATTCTACTTTTATATATTTATTTTCTATACCATAATGCATGCCACTGAATAATGGAAACATTGTGGTGAATATTGTGGAATAGTCCAACTAAAACCCTGCCCTTGAACCTCATCTATCAGCTAACCATCAAAACAAATAAACCAAACTTATAAAAACCAATAATTCCCGCAACTGAGGTGGCCTAGCTCCGCCCTTATCAATCAGGTGCATATCTTAGTACCAACAATTACCTTCCCTTGCAAGTGGTAGATGGAAATTATAGCTTCTACCCAAGATGGGTAATCATGTAGATGGAAATATTTCTTCATTTCCAATAGCCAGGCCTCTGCCTCTTCTCCATTCCTGTGCTCACCATTGAAAGTTGGTGGCTTAATATTCCTAAGTTCACCATGCAATATGTCTGCCTCAGGTCTTCTTCTTTGCCTCCGAACAAGAGACACACTTGGGATGCTCCCTAGGCCTGAACTTGCATGCATTCTTTTGGTGGAATACCTTGGAGAATGATGGCACCTACCCATGCTTCTTGACTTCCGATGAATCCCATGATCATCTCTTTTGCTATGGGACCTTGATGATGATACTTGTCGAGCACTAGCTACTTTCTGTGTGCCCGAGTCCTTATTAACTTGCTTCCATAGTATATTTAGGCTTTGAAGTATCTCATATTGAGCCTTCATGATCCTCTCATTATCATCCCTATAAATTGGCACTTCTTTTTGCATGCTTCTCATTGTTACAGTTCCCTGGATGTCTCTTCTCCCATTAAACTCAGTCTCAACAATACCCATGCTGGCATGCAGACCTTCAATTTCTTCTTCATGGCTATAAAACCCTTGAGCATCCTCCATGTCTCTAGTTCTCATGTAGGAACTAAATTCTACTTTTCTGTGTCTCTAATTCTGCAAGAATGTGCATGCAATAATTGTTGTTAGAATTAAGCATATTGCAAAATATTTGTCAATTAAATTACAGGTCATTCTTCATTTTAAATTATGAAGATTTTAATGCACTAATCTCAAGTAGGATTTATTAAATGCATTCATTTTCGAAACAAATTTCCAATGACTATCCTCATGTCTCAATCTGAGTTTTGAGTGAATAGTTACAACAATTACAAGTTGCAATTTCCACTCTTTCACTGCTACAAAATTCACTTTTATCATTTTTGAAGAAAATATAGTGCCCAAATCAAAAATTTTGGTCGACATATCTCTTCTACTTCTCAATATATTTCCAACGCCTATTCATTTTCCCCAATCCGAGCTCTGAGCTGAAAGTTATGGTGGCAAAACAATGAAGGAATATTCATTAGCACATGCAACATAACAACATTTCTCAACAATTGTTCGATCATTTCTTGATTAGATCTCCGCCATTGATATGTCTTAATGGATTCACCATGAATCTAGTGATATCTCTTCTTCATACCTTCCATGAAATACAACTAAACCATTCCTTACAACAACATATAAGTCATTATCATTCACGCGGAGTTCATGCACAACAATAACAAATGTAAATAACTCAGTACAAGATAAAACACTTATCTTTAAACAAGAATCATGCAACAAGTTGCTTGGGATGAAAGTTCCACCTGTTATCACTCTGTAAATTCCCAGAGGTTGTCGGAAGGTAGAAGGAATTTATGAAAGGAAACGTTATCCAACCACTTTGAAACTGGGATTTAGCCCTGCTAGTTTCAGAGAGGGATCTCTCTATAAGATTTAGTTTTGTTTGAGATTTCAAATATTAGGCTTGTTAAATTAATAAGACAGTGTGTTTGGTTTTATAATTTGGCTGAAAAGGTTCACGCATCCATTGGGATATGGGATCTGTTATAAAGTTTGAGATCAAAAAACAGGTTTGAAAAGTATTTCAGAGGGAAAGATAATGTTACTGTTGGATTCTTTATAATAAAAATGATGGACAACAGAAAATATGTGAGATTCAATTAAAACAAAGAAGCAATGAAGAGTTTCTTTATAATAATATCAGAAGACAAACATTAAGATCTTTTAAAAGTCAGAAACATAGTATACAAAGATAAGTTATGCAACTTTAACTCCTTTTGAATGATTAGATATAGAAAACATAGATGATTACGAAGAAAGAAGAAACATTTAATAGAGAGGAGAAAACTTCACCAACAATAGACAAGCATGAATCCTGTGAAATGTCCTTTGTATTACTGGTAGATCTCAGATAAAAGTTACAGTGCTTACAGCTTGCCTGGGAGTAAAGATCAGCCCTCCATACTTCCAAGTTCGAAGTATTTATAATCAAAATTACAAACGACCCTGTCATTAATGATCAGGACGTGGTAGATTCTAAATTTAACTAACTAGATAACAAGATACAAAAATGTAGGAACTATCGATGATCTGTCAAATTCTTCATGTTGATTCTAGGGAAGGCCGTTGGTGAGTCATTGATGTGAATTTGACTGCTCTACTTGCTGACTTGGATTTGGACACCTCATCTCTTATTCGATCAAAGTGCACAACTCTTCCCATCTTTGTTGATTGGGAATGGTGACTTTGAGTAGTCTTTGGTAGATTTCATCCATTTCTATGTATTTGGAAAAAGTCGGCTTGGCAATGAAAATGTACTTGATCTCGTGCTGGATACTGAGGTCCAGTTGCAAAGTCTCTAGGAACACCTTTCTTGTTATGCTACCCTGTATTCCTGAAAACTTGGAACTGTCCTTGGCCACCATGGCAATCTTCCTCTTGTAGTTAGGAAGGGTCATCAGCTTATCATTTATAACCCGTAGACTGGGGAGGACTTTCTTATGCAAAGAATCCATCTTGCTGAAGAATCTTTGAACCCCGAGATCCATGTTCTGGAGTTTCTCCTCCAGCTGCAACATCAGTCCTCTTTTGGTCATCACTCTTTTAACCTCGAGGATGGTTTATATCCTATCTTAAATATTTAAGTCTTCCAACTTCTCCCTAGTTTTCGAATTCAGAAACCTGATGATTTCTTTTGCTTCTATGGGTATCTCTCCCAACTCTCCCTTGATCCTGTCAATGGCCTGTTTTCTTTTTAACACCAAATTGTGTTGTTCAAACATGATTTGCACCATGGGACAGATTTCATTTATGGATTTTGAGATATCCATCCAAATGTTCTTTTTGGCTTCTGCCAATGTTTTGCCCACAACTGTCTGCTTCTGCAACTGTTGTATTTCCTGCTTGAGCTTTTCTGATGATTGGTTCTCAATGTTGTAGCTTGTCTAGTAAGAAGACTTGAGCTCCTGAAGATTCTCAACCTCTTTTTTCAGTCTAGCGATTTCTGTTCCTTGAAGGGTCATCTCCTCCATTGATTTTGCTAGCTCTACAGATTTTTCCAAAGTTGTCAGTGGGGTGGTTGAGGGAAGTTTTGTTGTGGTGGTTGTTGATACATTTGTTGTGCTAACTCCTGTGAGGGGAACTACACTCAGTGGGATGACTTCCATAGGTGTTTCCTGTTCCTTCTCCTTTACTAACCTCTCCAGCTCTACTTCCATCTCTTTTATCTGTGCGTTTTGTTCCATGATCAACTTTAGCATCTCTTCTTTTTCACCTTTTGTCTCACCTCTCTCTTTGGCCTGTGAGTCTTCTGTAGGTGTCAATTTTAGTTTCTTCCTCAGACATGCTATGTTAGCATTCTTTTTCTTGAGCATCTCCTTAGTTGATTTCACATTTGAGGGGTCATACCCAATTTTGAGCACCAATTCTTCTAAAGACTTAATTCTATTATCCTTTGCAAAAGATGATATATTCTCCAACTTTAATTGAGTCTGAACATTGTTTAGAGAAACCTGTAATTTTGCAGCAGTAGTAGAAGCATTGGCCAATGTTGAGAAAACCATTTCTCCAGTCTTCCTTTGTAAATTCATCTGATTAGCTGGAAGTACATCTCTAGTGTTAAACTCAAATGTTTCCCTTTTATAGTCAACAATTTCCTTTGGATGGGGCACTTGTGCCTGCAAGAATTCCATGTGCATTCTTCCTTTCTCTGTATCAAAAGATGATAACAATCTGTGTTGTGCTGTGGACGTTTGCTTCCAAAACTGAGCATAGGTGATGTTGGTCAGCATCTGATTCTTCTTCTTGATCATATCATGTGTCTCAAAAATACTCAACTTTTCACACCCTTTATTTGGCTAGTTGATTAGTGAGGTGTCAGTCTGCTTCTTGGATGAAGAAGTAGACAAGATATGTTGGTTTCTTGAGACAAGATGTGAATGATCTCCTTTCATGACTGTAGTGGAATGGGTTTCTTTTTCACAAAACGTGTCAGTTTTATGACTGGCTTTTGGCCTTTTGGTGTATACCTGGAAATCCTCAGCCGAGACTTCTGTGACTGAAGGGGAAGTATCCTTTCTGGGTATTTTCTCCTTTGGTACCTGTGGTGTGGTTTTTTGAGAGATAATGACTGGAGGAGATTGTTGTTCTACTTCTTCTAGAGTGTTCACCTCCCACTCCATTTGATTCATAAACTTCTCTATCTTGGGCTTGCATGCATGAACATACAAGGCATTTTTATTCTTCAATCTCATCTCTGTAATGATCCCACACGGATCGTAGTGCCACAGGAAAATTGTGTCGAACTTCATTTCCTTCAATAGTCTGTCTGCCTCTTCCCTGAAAGCTCGACTATTGCATATAAAAGATCCTATCGGCCCCTTAATTCTCAGCTGTTGTTTCTTCTTCAAAGACACAAAGTGTATATCGTCTGAATTGATCATTTTCCTGATGTATTCCAAGGAAACTATCCTGACCGGAACATATCTGGGAAGTTTATAAGAAGCCAACTCACCTCCATAAATCCTGATTTCCATGTGATTCTGATACAGATACCAGTCTCCAGTCTTGGCGAGGTCTGAAAGGTGTAAAATTCTCCGGATCTCCTCATTTATCCTCCGCTCCTTCTTACCATTGAGCATGCTCACCACTGGGTGATAAAACTACTCGATAAATTGCTTGAAATTGAACTCTATGGAGTTTCTTCTAAGCAGCGAAGTCCAAGAGGTGGCAGGCTATGGTTTGTCGTCCTGGTCCATTTTCTGCATGGTGAACGAGAAGTTATTAGCTTGAAAGAACATGAACATGTAAGCCAGTATTGAAGAATACCGGAACATGCCCTTTGTGGGAAATTTGAAAAGCTGGTCATGCATGTTCTTGGCTAGAAAATTGTTGTAGTCAAAATGGGTGGTGGATTTTTCTTTGTCAGCGAAAATGGATAGGTAACCCAAGATGGGCTCGTCCACCCATTCATCTGATAAGTAACCGAGTATACAATATAATGATGAAATTATCTAGTTTCCCTTTTTTGAAAACATGGAGGAATGGTAAGGAGGGTTTTTCTTGGGAAGTTGAGCATCATGTGGGAGGAAAAGCTCAAAAATTTGCGCTCTCTGGGGAAAATACATGTTTTGGTATTTTTCAGTTAAAACTTCAAGGGTGAGAGGAGAAGCGGATTTAGCTCTGGATATTTGCATCATTTGATCAATAGACTCAGGTGTGACAGTGAAAAGGGTTTCTCCAGACAACGAAACAATGGCTCTCTTATCGAGAAGGTAGTGTGCCTAGCACTTGAGGGCAAACTCGGGAAAATGGTGGACTTGGGGAAAAAAATACAGGGGGATATCAGACTCCCAGAGCCCAATCTCGTCACTTTGATCTAGGAAAGTGTCCCTCAACCATGAATACAACTCAGCAAGGTCGAATTCACACCTGGTTTCCGAGATCAGGTAGTCTTTACCGGCCAGTGGGATCCGGTTGAGATCAACAGGAGGTGGAAGAAATGGATTTTCCTCAACCTCTGATCTTTTAGCTTTTGGCACCATCACTTCAAAAGGTACCTGCAATTGAAACAAAATCATTAGCGGGTAAAGGCTATGGCTGGGTCGCTGACTGGAACAATGAGGGGAAATGAGTTTTCTGGTGTGCGGAGAGTGTGAGCAATGTGAAAATGGAAGAGACAGGTTAAATTTGGGCAAATGGGTATCCGTTGGGCACGGGGGATAGGTCAGCAGGCTAACGGATATGTTAGCCTGTAATAAATGGCCAACATATCACTTGAGGTATGAGGTGGTAGGTGAAGGACGGGTGACGAGCATCCCAGGATGACATGGAATGCGATGATTGGAGGATAGGTGAATGGGATAAGACATGTGAAAGGTCAAAGGAAGAGGGATATACTGGCAGAGTAATGAGACAGGACTTGTAAGAGGAGATAGTGGGATGTGACATCATGAGGCGACGGGATAGTGGAGGATGATCTCACGAGGAAATGGTGGTATGGCGGTAAGTTGAAAGGGGGGTAAACAGTAAGTGGTTTGGAGCGGAGGGGGTCCGACGCAATAGATTTATGCCACGTTAGGATGGGGCCCGACGGGAAAAATCGCCTCATNAAGGAAGAACGGTCGGGGGGGGGTCAGAAATTCCTTCTCAGTCGTATATCTAGGTGTTGTTAGATCCACTGTAGATCTATGCGTGCTTTTTAATCTCTGAGCGTGAATCAAAATGCACCTTGAAAACTTAGGATAGTGCTCGTTTATGGGTTTTGTGCGCTGCTTCCCTTGCTTTTTGTCACCATGGGGTTAGGAAAACACGTCAAACATCAAAATCATGCATTTTCATCGAACATCATACAAATTTTATTGAAAGAAAGGCTGGCTAGCCTATGTCCTATCCTACCTACCTACACATTTAGCCCAGATTAGACTATTGGGCTAAGAAATTGCTCTATCCTGGTGCTATTTGATCAGGATTAAACAGTCTGATCAAGTTTATTCACTAGCTAACCTAACTACTTGGCTAAGATTGAACAGTTTAGCCAAGCTTATTCACTAACCCTATCAACATAAATTCAAAAGGACTTGGCCATGTTTAAACTGTATGGATCAAGTCATTATTGTTGCATGGGGCTTTATCCATTTTCTTTTGTGCCCTCTTTTATTCTTTTCTCATTTTTTCATTTTCTTTTTTCTTTTCTTTTCTTTCTTTTCTTTTTCTTTGCAAATCATTTGCAGGATGAAACATTATTTGCAATCCAAAAAACTCTAAAGGGATAAAATTTCAGTCACTAGTTGATCCTATGAATTATAGGGTTATAACAGTAGCTCCATCTGGGGATGTTGCTCTCCTTGGGAAGTGCCAAGAATCCTGCTTCCTGATGTCCTGAAAGATTTTCTCCAGAGCTTCTTCTGCTATTTGATTTGTTTTATTTTTGAAAATTTTGATGACATTGTCCAGTGGCTTAGGGCCTTCTCTGCGGGCTTCAACTAGCTAATCAAAATCACCCACTCATAAACTATAAGTAAAAGAAATGGTTTGTACAATGGAAGTGGCTGGCCAGGGCCTTTATTGGGGTGGTGAATAATGCTTCAGCATCCTACCATTCACAGGTCCACTGGCAGGTCTAATCCATCACTGTTCTTGAGTAGAAAAGCATTATTTTCTCTGAATGCCTGAATCATATAAGGGCCCTTCCATAAGCTATCAAACTTTCCATGTTTACCCTTATCTTCATTCCTAGAATCCCACTTCAACACCAAATCACCTAACTCAAAATCATCTTCTTTAGTTCTTTCGTCAAAAATCTTTTTGATGTTTTCCTGGATGATCTGGGTTTTGTTGTATACTTCTTCCCTAGACTGCTGCAAATTGATCATCTGATTTATTCTTCATTGGGAATAATTTGGTTCATCTTGCATCTCTTGCAATAGTTTCATGACAGGGACCCCCAGAGAGGTAGGAAAAACCTCTTCAGTGCTGTAAACCAATTGGTATGGAGACACACCAATTGATCTCTTGGTGGTCAATCTGTTGGCCCAAAGTGCAAAAACTAGCTTATTATGCTAGGACTTCTTATTTTCTTGCAACATCTTCTTAATGAAATTCACCAGTGTTTTATTGGAGGAATCAACTAGCCCATTCCCCTGGGGGTAATAAGTTATGGAGTGTCCCAAAGTAATGTGATACTGGCTACAAAACTCTATAAGATTTTTGGATCAGAAAGAAGCTGCATTGTCAGTTATGATTTTCCTGGGACATCCAAAACGAGACAAAACATTATTTTCCAGAAATTTAATGATAACAAAGTCAATAGGTTGCATGCATGGTACAAATTTGATCCACTTTGTGAAATAATCCGTGGTGGTGAGGATCCATCTATGTTGACCCGAAGAAGGAGGGTGTATCTCTCCGATGAAGTCCAATCCCCATTGTTGGAAAGGAGCTTCAACTGAGATGGGTTTTAGGGGAAAAGGTAGGAGCTTCTTTTTACCTTCGAACACTTGACATCTATGGCATGAGGTGACCTTTTGGTGTACATCAACAAACAATGTGGGCAAGTAAAATCCTGCTCTGAGGATCTTATTAGCTGTTGTCTTCCAACTCAAATGTCCACCACAGTCCCCTGCATGAAAATCTTGCAGAACTTTGTCAGCTTTGTCTTTTAACAGACAATTAAGTAAGATACCTGCAGGATCTTTCCAGTAAAGATTACCTTCTAGAATACAAAATTTTAATGCTTTCAGTTTCAAAAATATGGCTTTAGTTTTAGTTAAGCCAGGAGGAGCTTGTAAGTTATGAAGTACAAAAATGAGGTCTGCGTACCAAGGAGAGTTTAGAAATACCTCTTTTGTGTTTGGAGTCGCCTGCTCTTCCTGCTTATCAACTATAGCCAAGAAATTAATATCTAAAGCATGGAAATTAGATTCAGCCATCAACTTTTCTAGACCCTGACCTTTGATCAGTTTAGTAGGTTTAATGTCAATATCATATTCCCGAATAATAGCAATCCACTTTCCTCTCCTACCATCTGGATTATCCTGAGTCAGGATATCCTTTACCACTGCGTTTGGAACATAAGCAATTGTGTGGGAATGGAGAATATAGACTCTAAAATCATTTATGGCTTTCACCAGAGCAAAAGCTTGTTTCTCCATTATATTGTAATTTAGCGCAGCATCTCTCAAAGATTTACTGAAAAAAACTATGGGTTGTTCATAGCCATCATTGTTTTTCTACAATAACACAGCTGGGATGGTGTGTTCAGATGCAAAAGAGAAAAGGTAGAAATATTTGGTGTAGTCTGGACTGATCAAAACCGGTGCCTGTGTGAGTGCATACTTTGCCTTCTCAAATGACTGTTTTGATTCGGTCTTCCATCTTATTTTGGTGTCCTTTTTTAGCATATTTGTGATGTTCCTGAGAAGTTCGGCCAGGTTGGGTATGAATCTCCTCACAAAATTTATTTTGCCAATAAATGATTGCAATTCTTTAAGGTTCCTAGGGTGTTCCAATTTCTGGATGGCTTCTATCCTGCTGGGATCTATTTTAATTCCGTGTTTAGAGATTATGTGTCCCAACGGCTTGCCTTCCTCTAATCCAAAAAGGCATTTCATGGGATTCAATGAAATCCCAAATTTTCTGCATTTCTCAAACACACGTCTGAGATGCTGTAAGTGTTCCTCGTTGGATTGGGAGTAGACTGTCACATCGTCCAGATCTATGACTATAAACCTACCGAGCTCATCCATAAAAGAAATATCCATTGCTCATTGGAAAGTGGCCCCAACGTTCATTAAGCCAAAGGGCATCTTCACGTACATGAAGGTTCCCCACGGTGTGGTGAAGGTTGGTTTTTCCTGATCGTCTGCGTGAGCAAGAACCTGGTTATAGCCTGAGAAGTCATCTAATAAAGAAATTTTGCTAGCTCCAACTACCTTTTGTAAGATGTGGTCCATTTTAGGCAAAGGGTAATTGTCTTTCAGGGTCACTTTGCTCGGGTTTCGAAAATCAATGGAGAGCCTGATTTCGCCAGTTTTCTTTTTGGTGGGGACTAGATTAGAAACCCACTTGGAAAATATCAAAGGAACTATGATCTTGGCATCATACATCTTTTTAATCTCTTTTTCTATCAGGGGTAGTAACTTGGGATTTATCCTCCTAAGTTTTTGTCTGAAAGGTTTGTGTTCTTCTTTTATTGGGATCCTATGTTGTATGATATTTGTGTCATAAGATTTCAAATCCTCATAACCCCAAGAAAACACGTCTATATATTCCTTAAACAATTAAGTGTATTTGTGTTTCTGCTCAAGGGGTAAAGATTTGGAAAGTTTTATCATTTTGGGAACTCTTATGTTCCTATGTTGCATTCTTCGACCTCTTTACCACTAGCTTCAATTTTGGGTTTTTTCGCTACATCGTTAAAATCAAAAGGGTCTTCTAATGGAACCAAACCTCTAGGTAACACATTACTTTTCAAATGAAAAACATCAGAATCTTCATCATTTTTGTTTATTTCATCTATGTCTACTTTATTTACACTACCATTTTCAACCGTTTGTTGGAAGTGGGATTTGTCTAAGGCTTGATCAAGATTTGCTACTAGATCTTCTAACTTGTCAAATTCCTGAAGAAAACGTTGATCAATGTCTGGTCTAGGAGAAAGTATTTCAGGAGTCCTGGGCTGCAGGATGGTTTGATCTAAAACGATTTCACTTACAAATCTATCTGACTTTGTTCTAAAGAGGTTGCATTCGAAAGAAATATCAAACTCAAGATCCTGAAGGGAAACCAACTTCTCTAGAAGAGAAGGGGATCTATGGAGAGGGATGTGACTCCCAGAACCTTCTGCAAGGTTTTTCTTCCTGAGTAATATTTCTAGATTGTCTATTGCTGTTGCAGGTTCTAAATCGGGGTGGGCTCTAGTGTAAGTTATTTTAGGAGCCAGATTTTTAATTTTTTATGACACCTAGACTAATATATAAAAACTTTTAACAACCTCTGAACATTATCTCTTTCAAATTTATATTCTAATGATTCGTTCAGAAATAAAGTTCTCTTGACTAGGGGAAAGAAATCGTGGAACTGAAAGTTTGTTCAGTTCTTCCCCAGTGGAGTTGTCATTTATGTTATCACTCTGAAAATTCCCAGAGGTTTTCGGAAGGTAGAAGGAATTGATCAAAGGAAAATTTATTCAACCACTTCGAAACTGGGATCTAGCCCTACCAGTTTCATAGAGGGATCTCTCTATAAGATTTAGTTTTGTTTCAGATTTAAGAGATTAGGCTAGTTAAATTAATAAGACAGTGTGTTTGGTTTTATAAATTGGCTGAAAAGGTTCATGCATCCATTGGGCTATGGGGTCTGTTTTATAAAGTTTGAGATCAAAGAACAGGTTTGAAAAGTCTTTCACATGGCAAGATAATGTTACTGTTGGATTCTTTATAATAAAAGTGATGGACAACAAAAAAGATGTGAGATTCAATTAAAACAAAGAAGCAATAAAGAGTTTCTTTATCATAATATCAGAAGACAAACATTAAGATCTTTTAAAAGTCAGAAACAAAGTATACAAAGATAAGTTCTGCAACTTTAACTCCTTTTAAATGATTAGATATAGAAAACACAGATGATTACGAAGAAAGAAGAAACATTTAACTGAGAGGAGAAAACTTCACCAACAGTAGACAAGAAGGAATCCTGTGAAATGTCCTTTGTATTACTGGTAGATCTCAGATAAAAATTACAGCACTTACAACTTGCTTGGGCGTAAATATAAAACCTCCATACTTCCAAGTTCGAAGTATTTATAATCAAAATTACAAACGACCCTATCATTAATGATCAGGATGTGGCAGATTCTAAATCTAACTAACTAGATAACAAGATACAAAAATGTAGGAGTTGTCGATGATCTATCAGATTCTTCATGTTGATTCTAGGGAAGGCTGTTGGTGAGTCATTCACGTGACTTTGACTGCTCCTCTTGCTGACTCAGATTTGGACACCTCATCTCTTATTTGATCAAAGTGCATAGCTCTTCCCATCTTTGCTGTCTGGGAATGGTGACTTTGAGCAGTCTTCGGTAGATTTCATCCATTTTTGTGTATTTGGAAAAAGTTGGCTTGGCGATGAAAATGTACTTGATCTCGTACTGGATACTGAGGTCCAGCTGAAAATTCTCTAGGAACGCCTTGCCTGTTATGCTACCCTGTATTCCTGAAAACTTGGAACTATCCTTGGCCACCGTGGAAATCTTCTGCTTGTAGTTAGGAAGGGTCATTAGCTTATCATTTATAACCAATAGACTGGGGAGGCCTTTCTTATGCAAAGCATCCATCTTGCTAAAGAATCTCCGAACCCCGAGATCCATGTTCTAGACTTTCTCCTCTAGCTGCAACATTAGTCCTCTTTTGGTCAGCACTCTTTTAACCTCGAGGATGGTTTATGTCCTATCTTCAATCTTCAGGTCTTCCAGCTCCTCCCTAGTTTTCGAATTCAGAAACCTGATGATTTAATTTTCTTCTGTGGGCATCTCTCCCAACTCTCCCTTGATCCTGTCGATGGCCTGTTTTCTTTTTAACACCAAATCTTCTTGTTCAAACATGATTTGCACCATGGTCCAGATTTCGTTTATGTATTTTGAGATATCCATCCAAATATTCTCTTTGGCTTCTGCCAATGTTTTTCCCACAACTGTCTGCTTCTGCAACTGTTGTATTTCTTGATTGAGCTTTTCTGATGTTTGATTCTCAATGTTGTAGTTTGTCTGGTAAGAAGACTTGAGCTCCTGGAGATTCTCAACCTCTTTTTTCAGTCTAGCGATTTCTGTTCCTTGAAGAGTCATCTCCTCCATTGATTTTGCTAGCTCTACATATTTTTCCAGAGCTGTCAGTGGGGTGGCTGAGGGAAGTTCTGTTGTGGTGGTTGTTGATACAGTTGTTGTGCTAACTCCTGTGAGGGGAACTGCACTCAGTGGGATGAATTCCATAGGTGTTTCATGTTCCTTCTCCTTTACTAACCTCTCCAGCTATGCTTCCATCTCTTTTATCTGTGCATTCTGTTCAATGATCAACTTTAGCATCTCCTCTTTTTCACCTTCTGTCTCAGCTATCTCTTTGGCCTCTGAGTCCTATGTAGATGGCAATTTTAGTTTCTTCCTCAGAGATGTTATGTCAACATTCTTTTTCTTGAGCATCTCCTCAGCTGCTTTCACATTTGAGGGGTCATACCCAATTTTGAGCACCAATTCTTCTAAAGACTTAATTTTGTTATCCTTTGCAAAATATGATATCTTCTCCAACTTTGATTGAGTCTGAACATTGTTCAGAGAAACCTGTAATTTTGCAGCAGTAGTAGAAGCATTGGTCAATGTTGAGAAAACCATTTCTCTAGTCTGCCTGTGTAAATCTATTTGATCAGCTGGATGTACATCTCTGTTGTTAAACTCAAATGTTGCCCTTTTATAGTCAGTGATTTCCTTTGGATGGGGCACTTGTGCCTACAAGAATGCCATGTGCATTCTTCCTTTCTCTGTATCAAAAGCTGATAACAATTTGCGTTGTGTTGTGGACGTTTGCTTCCAAAACTGAGCATAGGTGTTGTTGGTCAGCATCTGATTCTTCTTCTTGATCATATCGTATTTCTCAAAAATACTCAACTTTGCACCCCCTTGATTTGGCTGGTTGAATAGTGAGTGTAAATTCTAACCTTGTACAATATCTACTGCAAACTGATATTCAGAAAAGAACAGAAAAGATACAATGGCAAATACAAACATTACATAGAGATTTTTCACCTGGAAACCCAAACCGGGAAAACCAGCATATATTATATTGATACATTGTTTTACATTGTTTACAATACAATATACATATAAGAGCCAGCGGCATCCAAAACCCTAACCCAATGACCTGGATTAGTCCAAAACCCTAATTCCTTAACTGGAACTAGAAAACCATCGGCAAAAAACCATGTGCCGAAAACCACCTAATATCATGTGGTCCCGGAAATATGTCGTCCCGAAAATATGTCGGCCTGGCAAAAATATGTTGGCCCGGCGAAAATATGTTGGCCCAAAAAAAATAATTTCAGGGGCGCTACCCCCGAGGCCCCCCCTCTAACCCCCCTGCGCACCTGGCGCAAGCGCTCAGGCACCACTACTCGTGCAAAGAATATAACACATACCCAACATTCTCCCACTTGTTGTTTTCTTTGCACACAGGGGGTTACGGGGTTACATAGTCAACAATCCAGGGCAACAATGCCCATGGATCCTCTACACCAAGAGAACTTCTCAGTGCTCACAGATTTTGTTAATGA
>SNQJ01S0056405.1:75776-119719 GCA_010110895.2 Picea sitchensis | reverse complement strand
ATTTGGATCTCCTATGAAGAAGTTATGAGATTTTTACTCGAAACACATGTTTCAGACTAGTTTCGGGACTAGCCACAAACCCTATTTTCCATAGAGTGTAAATCTAAAAAGACAACGACCCACAAGATGAAATTTTTATCACAGCTGCTTGGATATGTTTCATCAACAACCTCAATATTTTGCAGTCTGAATTGTTCTCGAAAATATTTTGTTGCGAAAATGGTTAGATGACCTGTAAATAACATACCTTAGAAAGAATCATCAAAATAATTTATCCTCCCTTAAATTTCGGCCTTCTTTACTTCACCTTCCCTCTGAAATTCGGCCTAGATATCCTTTGTTTACCTCAGTCACTTTTATATATTCAATATGCTCAAGTGTTATTAAAATCAGAGACCCTTGCCTCTTATTTATACTTTTATGTAGCTTACTCAAGGGGTTACCTTCTAACCATCTTAAACCACTTTCCTTATTTTAGGTCTAACCCACTTCTAACCTCTTGTCCACTTAGTAATTTCTCCATTAACTTTATTATTTAAATAATTTCTTTTGTATCCACCTTGAATTATAGTACACTCATCACTTCCCTTTATTATTTACCTTCTAAAATCTCTTAAACCACTTTCTTTATTTTAGGGCTAACCAACTTCTAACCACTTGTCCACTTAGTAATTTCTCCATCAACTTTATTATTTAAATAATTTCTTTTGTATCCACTTTGACTTATAATACACTTATCACTTCACTTTATTGTTTAAATAATTTCTTCTTTACAACCATTTTGACTACTTTGACCTTTTGGGGCTTCTAGATGACTCATGAGGGTTCTCCAACTTCACATGGCCATAACTCTCTAACCATGAAGAGTTATGTGCCATTCCACATACCACCAGAAATGAAATTATATGTACTATCCATATAGAATATTCTTACCATCAAATATATTAAAACTCATACCATTATACATCAAACAAACTTGGGTCCATTACCAAAACCTTTGTGCTACCAGAATTCTCTACCGGACTTTCTTCAAGGGTTGACATCAATGAAAACCAACCCAAATAATCAACAATATCCCCCTTTGGCATTGATGGAAACACTCTTATGAAATACCGAAGTCATATCACTCATGCTCCCCCTATGACCATTGCTTCCCCTGGAACCATGCCTCTGTGTTCTTTATCCAAGAATTTACCTTTCCATATGATAAATCTATCCCTCTTTGTCATCAATGACAAAGGTATCTTTCCATATGGGGTTTCTCCCTCTAACTGAACTGTTCTTGGGGATACTCCCCCTGACTGAACTATTCCTAAAACTGATCTCCGATCTTGAACTGTCCTCTTAATGGTTCTTCCTCGTGTACATTTAATACATATAAGATAAGCATTCAAAATAATTCATTTTGGAGTAGAAATTACTCCGAGTCTCTGGCGAAGTTAATCAAAGGCTTCATGTGGAAGCATTTTTGTAAAGATTTATGCCACTTCTTCTTTTGTGCCCACATATTCAACTCTAATGTTCTTCTCTGCAACATGTTCTTGTAGAATGTGATACTTGATTTGAATGTTCTTAGTCTTGGAGTGCATCACCGGGTTCTTTGAGATAATGATGGCACTTGTATTATCACAATATATTGGAATGGGATCATCATACTCAACTTGTATATATGTGAAAGTTTGTTTCATCCATAGAACTTGTGCACAACATGATGCTGCTAAAAGATACTCTTATTTGATTGTAGATAAATACATTCATGATTGTTTCTTTCTTATCCAAGATACTAAACACTCACCCAAGTAGAACGTTGCTCCACTAGTGCTTCGTCGGTCATCAATGGAAATTTCCCAATCTACATCCATGAGTGATTTTAAGGGCGAAATTTCTCTCATGGGCAAAATTAAGGAGCCTCCAATTTTTTATTGGGCTAATTTTTTTGTATTAGAGTGATTTTTTTAAACTTATATCATTAACCCCTCATTTATTTTAGGGGAAAATTCATGTATAGGGTTAGCCCATGTTTTTTGGAGGGATAAAGGAAATAAATTAGATTTCTCCCTTGAAATTTGGAGCGACGAGCTTCGATTAGCCAAATTTCTATAAGAATGAGAATTTATGGTAGCATATTCACCCTTCCATTTGGTAAAATCGGGGTTTATGGTTTAATTCGCCCCAATTTTGCAGTATGGGAACTTGGTAGCTACAATCTTCCCTTTTCTCAATTTCCAAACAATAAGGGGATTTCTAGGAGAAATTTGGCCCTCCCATTTGGTATAAATTGTATGGGTTCTTCCCATATATGCATTGGGTTCAAATCAAATATTTTTGTATTGTATAGCCATAGGTTTGTCTAGTTCATGAGAAATGCAGAGGTTCTTGAGCAGGTTAACATAATTCAAATTGAAATTTTATAGATTTCACTTGGAGAATCGATGAGTTCCCATTGCAGCAACGTGCAAGGCTTTAGTGATGAACAATTACCAGGGTTTGTATTTGTATTGATCGGTAGTTACCTTCAACTTAGTGTGTTGCCTCATAAAAAATAAGTATGATAGCAATGATTAGTTTTCCTTTTATTTTCCCTTCTCTTCCTAGTGACATTGTGTTTATGATTAGTTTATGCTCTGTTTTGCAACTCATTTTATTAGATAACAGTTAAATAAGTAGTGTTTCCACTTTTTTAGTTCTTCTAGTACTAAGTTCGATGCTCCACAAATCCACAAGAATAGAGTTAGAACCTCTAGCTCAAAACCATCAGTTAGAAGTCTTCCATTGTGTCTAGATGTTCTATATGAACATTATTTTGAAAATGAGATGCAATAAAATATAACAGGGATCCCAATTTTTCGTAGCTCATTTCAGGGATCTATTTTTTAAGGATTTATCCTTCATGCTTTGAGCCAAGTCTGTTGGTTTCTGAAAATATGCAACTCACTTTGGTCATAAGCATTATTCTGAAAATTGAAATCATTGTATTTCTTGTGGCTATGAATTGAGAACATTGCCTTATTGTACTTTGTATAAGACTATAAGTTGCATTTTCAAAAAGAAACTAATCCATAACTCCATGCTATTCATTACCAGAAATATTTTTCTTTACGCTGATTCTTTAACGACCTCTAGAGAATTTTAAGCATACTCATTGTCAAAATATGGTTATAACTTATATCCCATGATAAGTAGCTTCTTGTGATTTTTTTTGGACTGCAATCTTGGTCTTGACCTGGTAGTACCTCGTAAGTGGTTTCCCTTCCCTTGCAATTGTTTCATTGATCTAGTAGTAGCCAACAAAGAAACCATGTTAGGGATCCCTCAAATTCAATCATAGTGGATTTATGATTATCTTCTAGTGAAAATTAATTCTAAGTATGGTGTGCACCAAATAAGGCCTTAGGTGCTCAAATCCTATCCTATGTAAGAATATAATGCTCAACAACATCTCAAAATCAATTCTAGGACAAGATTCTATGGTTATTCATCCATAGGAATTTGCTAGAAGTGAATACCTTCTAGATGATTATGAAAATGATGCAGAAAGTAGCTAGAAACATAGAATGACCTAAGCTCCAGAAATCTCAAAGGGATTCATAAATTGACTAAATTACTTCACAAACTTCAGAGAACTAAAGCACGGAAAGTTCTATGACTAATGCCTTAAATAGAAAGGAGCTTAAGTAGGCATAAATTAGTGTTGATTGGTCTATTCTAGGTCTATAAACATCTCTCAATATCCTTCCTATGCTATGAATGAAATGTTTGAGGCCTTAATGATTCATTATAGGCACAATATGTGGGTTTATACTACAAATCCTACCTTAGGCCCAAAACCCCTTCCTCTAGCAATATTGTTTAGTGCATTGTGCAGGAATTCTTGAAATCATTGAAGATGAATAACAGGTAACTAGCCATTAAAAGTCTCATTTAGATGTTAGTGAAAAGGTAATATTTTAAAAATAATCTGCCAATGATCAGTAGCATACATTCTAGTGCCCTGTAAGCACTCAAGCATAGTACCAAATAATCATGAGGACCTCATAAATGATCTAAGAAATATTTCTAATTTCCAAGAGAAGAATGCATAAAGGAGGCCACAACATCTGGAATATTGGCATTCTCTACATGTGAAATAACAGTATGAGAAAATAGTACCTTTTTCTTGGTCACTTTGTCAACAAATGGAGAAATCATCTTCCATGTTGTCCGAAATAGGTATGGTACATGAATCATAAATGAATTTTCAAGGCACTCTGGATAACAATATTGTCACATTAGAGATGCCTTATCTTCTTGAGATCATAGTAAATTTTGGAATTTTCATAATTGTTGCATAGTCGCATGAAAGATACCCCACAAGCCATGCAAAAAACATTCTAACAGTTATACACAATAGTTAGAGAATTCCAAAGTTTAACCTCTATAATTTACTCTGTAACACATAGTTTCCATAAAAAAAATTGTTCTTTTGTGTTAGGATTCTTTCAAGACCTATTGTTGACTAAAATTCCATCATACCAAAAAACACTTATTATATCCCTTTGCAGAAACCATGAAAGGAAAACTGTCTAAAACTGACCAACTCAATGAAGCATTTGGTGTTTTTAGTATTATGTTTTTGTTTCAAAGAACCTATTAAGGTATTTTGAATGATCCAAGGTCACTTACACTACCAAGACCTTCAATATCAATGCCATACCAATATCTCAAGTAATTTGCAAGGAAAATGGACATTTTCACCCAAAATTGAATAATTGGAGGTTATACAACTCAAATAATACATGTTACGAACGATTCATCTGCTATAAAAAATGCCACTGAAAAATACGACAATTAGCTAGAGGAAAGTAAATTTGGAGTTCATACTTCTAATTGTAATGTAACATATTGCCTGAATTCAAAAGATCCATGATGTGAATCACAAGTGGATAAGTAGATCAAAAGGATCGGGTACTTTGGAAGTTTGGATGCCACCATCACCTTTATTCGTGTAATCATTTTCAATTATATCAAATTAAATCTACCCACTATAAGACATTTCTCCTATCTTCCATGATGCCATAGTTATTAGGCACACAAGGTGTATAACATTCACTCCCCAAGACATACATGAAAAAAGAACAGGAATGTTGTAATGTCCCCCACCTCTTGCTGAAGAGGGTTGGAGAGACTCAGTGGTCTAGATTTCCCCACTAGACTATAGTCTCAAGTATATTGGGGACAAAGTCAACCATGAGTCATAATATTCTAAACTTAAGTTGACTTTGTGGAAAAGGGTAACTCAATGAAGAAAAAGAAAAGATGAGTTAGGTTAAGAGTTAACCCTAGGGGTAAACTAACTCAATGGAGGAATAGATTGGATATATAAAGGAAAGGGTAGAGCACACTCCTTATTCATTCTGGATTATTATCTTATTTGCATTGGAGCTCTTGAGCATAATCAGTTTTGAAGGTTTTGAGTCTAAAACCTTAGAGATCAACTTGGTGGTGAAATATCCCACCTTCCTTGATTTAGGATTGGTTGTGGAGGTGAAATAATCGTCCCACACCATTATACAATGTTGTAGGCTGGTTCTACAAGAATTTACCAGGCTAGGGTGTAACCTAGGGGGGTTTATAGCTAGGGGGCACACCATCTTGGAGGTTTTGGTTCGATCTGGAGGAAGCAAGAGGCATTTTGGAAAAGTAACACCTGGGTTATCTTCGGAGGGTCCTTGGAATCATTCTTGGTCTATTCTAGAGGATTTTATCCTTGCAGTTTTTTTTTTAGCTTTGCACAGATTGAAGAGAAAGAGGGTGCATTGTAGAAAGGTATTTTCAGTGTTTGGAGGCTCAAATCTTCATAGTTTGGCTTGAGACTTCATCATCTTGGTAGAAGTGGCCCAATATATTGTCTCACAAAGTTTGGTGGCATTTGGCGGTTCCTAGAGGGGATAATGTACCCTCTTTGACTTTATCAAACCAGGGAGGGTGAAATCCAATTTAGGGATTTCCCATTTGGAGGAGAAACATTGCTCAGATAAGCTTGATATTGGATCCATAGGTTTCTATCAGCTCGATCTACATTCTGGGTGAGTTTTGGAGGATTTGGAGGTCAGGAGTGGGTAGGCCGAAACTTGAGGGTTTTGCAACATCCAGAGAAGGGTGCAACTCATCCAGTTGGGGAGTTTTGACAGTGTATTAACCAGGTTCTTCTATCTTTAGTAAGATCTTCTTGTTGGTGGCCTTTGGAGGCTTGTATCTCTTCTCTTACATCCTTTGAGAGGCATTTATCTTGTATTGTTCTTCTTATTGTATCAGCTAGCATCCCATTTTTTTTTATTATTGGGGCTTTCTTCCAGATCTGCAAATCTCTTTTGTATGGGGTCTCCTTACTATCTAAATAAAGGTCATATATGACATTGTTATTCTCTATTGGTGTTCTTATATCTCTTGTCTTGTTTATTATTGTATGCTTCATATCTATTGGTCTATAAATATTGAATAATCCCATGCACATCTTACAGAAATACCTACAAACAAATGAACAAACATAACAACAGTAAACAATTAGTGTTCTGAGAAAATCCTTTGTCTCATGAACATTACATTGGTATCAAACATTTGATCCTCCCAGACAGTGGGGGCTAGTGCATGCATAATTTTAGTAGAATTTACATGGGCAGATGTAGGAAACAGAGAGGTGAGACAGAGGTCGAAATGGAAGGATCAGGTGAAGACAATGAGCCACAGATTCTAGCAGGGTTTGCTAAGGAGTTGCAACACTCCATAAACATGACACATATCACCCTTGTGCATCATCTTTAGGAGAACCAAGAAACAGTACGTAGGGGACAGGTGGAGATGGAAGAAGCACTGAGAAAGGTAAGTGAAAGCCAAGAGAGGGTATCACAACTCATGATGTATATGACTCATGGAGGTAAGGGTCCAGAATTTTATTCCAACAAAGAGGCTAGTGGATCTCATGGAGGGACTAGACAACTATAGGAGCACATACCCCATTATCACACCGAGGGACAAATCTATGGAGGAGGTGCACCACTGGGACAAACATACAACAAGACCACACCTAGACACTATGCACCTACATTCTTGGATACTCAACCACAACACAACTATGAGGATGCAATTGAGGATAATTTTGAGCAGTATTCCAGGGATCAACATGCCTTAAGTGCAGGGTTTCAGAGACAGGTCACGCTAGATCAATATTGTGGGATCAAATTTCGAGTAAAACATAAATAGTATAAAAGGCCCAACTATGAACTGGAGCGTAGGGAAGAAAAAATAGAAATCCCTTATTTTGATGGATCCACTAAGGTGACATCACAAGAATGGGTGAAGAATTTGGATACTTACTTACACCGTAACCCCATGAGAGAGATGGATGCCATGAAATTTTCCACCATGTACTTAGATGGAAAGGCTCATGATTGGTGGTATCATGGGTTAACCACATTGGGTCACAATTAAATTACATAGTACACGGAATTCGCACAGAGTCTCATTGACATATTTGACTAGGGGGATCTGGAGATACCTTTTAGGAAGCTCACATAGCTCAGACAAATAGGATCATTAGAGGCTTACATAGAGGAGTTCCATAGGCTAGCAGTGATGGTACATGATGTGTATCAAGTGAGACTTATGATGCTTTTCATAGAAGGGTTTATGGAACCCTTGAGGGGTTGGGTCAAGGCCTTTAAGCCTACCAACTTGCACAATGCCATATGGAAGACCAGAGACTTAGTTTCAGCAGCTAAGACGAGATTCACCCCTAGACCTACCAATAGAGGGGGTAGAGAGAAAATACCTCCTATTAACCAAGGGGAAAGAGACCCAAGGGGTTTGACTGAGGAAGCGGTAGGATGGATGAAGTAGTTGTGTTTCACCTTCAAGGAACCATGGGCACCAACACATAAATGCATGGGTAAGGGAAAATCCCACTACATTGAGGTGATCTCAGATGATGAGGGGAATGAGGATTTTGGCCACCTACAGAACATGGAGGCCGAAACTCTAGGACAGATAGAAGAGGAGGATGCTAGTCATGACCCTACAACAGATGAGAAGGTAACCATTGCATCCATCAGTGGGGTACCTAAATTCAATGCCTTCAGGATGAGAGGATTGCTATAGGGGTAACAGGTTTCAGTTCTCATTGATGGGGGTGCCTCACACAACTTCATTGACTCAACATTACTGCAAAGAAGGCACACATTGACAATGGACTTTGAGGGATTTCGTGTGGAGGTAGCAGGTGGACATACCATTCCCTGTGATAGGTACATACCAGGGATGAAACTTACTTTTGGAAGACATGATTTGGCACAGGATTTGTATATGATGGATCTTCTAGACACTAACATCATCCTAGGAGTATAGTGTCTTAGTACATTGGTTCCAATCACCACAAATAAAAAAATCCATGGAAACGTCTTTCACAGAACAAACAAGGAAGAAGGTAGTTCTCAAAGGTATGATAGCCAACACACCAAGGGTGGTGAAAATAAAGCACATGGAGGCCATATTCCGGAGAGAAGACCTCGCTTATGCAGCAGAATGAAAAATTTCAGTCAGAGTAGACAAAAAGGGAGAGACACATTACACACCAGAGATCAAGAAAATCATGGATAGGCACAACAAGGTCTTTGAGCCTATACCACCAGGAGCACCACCAGATAGCGATTTTGAGCACATCATATAGTAAGAGGAGGGGGAAAATCCTTTCATTACCACTCCTTACAGGAACCCCAAGTAGTACAATGACAAAATTGAAAATGGAATTAAGGAATTTTTTGATATGGGTCATATGAGGCCGAGATCTAGTCCCTTTGCATCTTCAATAGTGCTAGTGAAAAATAAAGATAGAACAATGTGCATGTGTGTTGACTACAGGGATCTAAACAAGAAGACCATAAAAAATAGATATCCCATCTCAGGGATTGATGAGCTATTGGATGATCTCCATGGGGAAATGTATTTCACTAAGATAGAATTGCGCTCTGGCTATCACTAGATTAAGATGATGGAGAAAGATATTCCCAAGACTGGTTTCCAATGTCACTATGGACATTATGAGTTTCTAGTCATGCCTTTTGGGTTGACTAATACACCAGCCACTTTCCAATCGTGCATGAATAATTTTTTCAACAAGAAGATAAGGAAGTTCTTACTAGTCTTCTTTGATGATTTACTGATCTACAAAAAGACTTGGGAGGATCACCTTTAGCATATGGAACATATTTTGACTATTATGGAGGAGCAATCCTTGTATGTCAAGGAATCTAAATGAGAATTTGGGATGACAGAGGTCCTTTATTTAGGACACATTATTGGAGTAAAGGGGGTACATGTACATCGGGAAAAGATACAAGCCATCATCGACTAGACCACACCAAAGACACTCAATGAGTTGAAGATATTTTTTGGCATCTATCGCTATTACAGGAGGTTTGTCAAAGGATTTTTTCAATTTTGTGCACCTTTGACCAATTTGACCAAGAAAGGGGCCTTCAAATGGAACCCATAAACACATGCCACCTTTGAAAAAATTAAGAAATTAATGAGTACATGCCCGGTATTGGCCCTTCCATATTTCACACAACCATTCATTGTAGACTATGATGCATCAGGGGTAGGCATTGGAGCCGTACTTATCCAAAACAGGAACCCAATTGTCTATGAAATCTGAAAGTTGAGAGATCTTGAGCTCCTCTACACCATCTATGACAAAGAAATTATAGCCATCATGCATGCATTGGCTAAGTTCAGACAATATTTAGTTGGAGAAAAAATTGTTGTGAGGACAGATCACAAATGCCTCAAGTACTTCCTAGACCAGAAGGACTTGAATGAAAGGCAACAAAAGTGGGTGAGAAATATCCAGGCATATGACTTCGACATATAATTTATCAAGGGGAAGAATAACGTGGTAGAAGACACTTTTTCTAGCATACCATCGGTTTATGCCATGACCGATATTTTAGTGGATTGGAAGGCCCGCCTCTTGGTGGAGTATTTGAAAAAAAAAAATCTTGTGAATTAATGTATGGGAAGGTGATAGATGACAATTTCAGGATTATGTATGACATCATTTACTACAAGGTATGAATTTTCTTGGTTCCCGAATCAGCCTTCAAGGCCAAGGTGTTACAGGGATGCCATGATTCACCAGTGGCAGGGCACCAAGGGATCATCAAGACTTACAGGAAGATACGGAAGAGGTTTGATTGGAAGGGTCTAAAAGAATATGTGATCAGCCACATAAAGGAGTGAAACACTTTCTAGGCCAACAAAGATGCACACACTCATCGAATAGGACTACTACAACCACTTCCCATTCCAGAGTAGAAGTGGGAGAGCATATCCATGGATTTCATCACAAGGTTTCCCAAGGTACATGGAAATGACTGCATTTTCATAGTAGTGGACAGGTTGATGAATTTTTCACACTTTTTTTCCATTTCCACAGATTTTAGAGCATCACCGGGTGCGGACCTATTCTTTAGGGAAGTTTTAATAATGCATCGATTACCCAAAACCATATTGAGTGATAGACATAACAGGTTCATGAGCACTTTTTAGTAGGATCTCTTCAGACTAGTAGGTACAGCCCTGACACCTAGTACCAATTATCACCTACAGATGGATGGCTAGACAGAGATAATCAACAAATGGGTTGAAGGCTAGCTCAAAAAACTATGTGGTAGTACAACATAAGGCATGAGTCAAATGGCTTCACTTGGGGGAATAATGTTACAACACCACTCATCATATGTCCATTGGTATGCCTTCATTCAATGCCTTATACAGGTATGGCCCTCTCTCCTTTGTAGAGATTGCCTTCAGTGACAATAGGGCTCCCATGTTTCAAGATTGGATTCAACAGAGTCAGGACATCCTTAGGGAATTGAAGGATCACCTACAGAGGGCACATAATCAACATGAGGTATAGGGAAATAAGCACATATTTGATCGCACCTTTGAGGTTGGTGACTTGGTTTATTTGAGGCTCCAACCATACTGACATGCATAAATTAAGAGAAGTGGTGCAGATAATCTCCAACCCCGTTTCTTTGTTCCATACAGATTCAGCAAAAGGGTAGGGGCCATAGATTATGAGTTGGATCTACCACAGGGTAGAAAAATACATAATGTTTTTCATGTTTCATGTTTGAAGAGGGCCATCAGTAAGCATATGACTCCTATCGAGGAATTTCCACCCATGGATGAAGAAGGAAAATTCATACTGATACCAGAGGAGATACTGGAAGTCAAGGAGAGGAAGCTAAGGAAAAGAAACATCATAAAATATTTGGTTAAGTGGAAGAATCTACTTGTGGAGGATGCCACGTGGGAAGGAGAGTAGTTGATCCAACAAACAGTGTCAGAATTTCTTGTGGGCAAGCAATTTCTAGCATGGGAGATTGTAATGTCCCTCACCTCTTGATGAAGAGGGTTGGAGAGACTCAGTGGAATCATGTTTCTCAACATTATTGATTTGTTTTGTTTGATCACACCTATTTTTCCATAATTCAATCTCCCAAGCACAACGTTTTCCATTTCCAATACCATATAATTTCTTTGTCATGTTCTCTTGTATCTTCCCTCTCTTTAGTTGTTGGTGAATCACTTTGAGATGAGATTGACTTGTTCTATAACTTTTTCCATTTCCACATGTTTTAATCATTGCGGCCTTGAATTTTTCAATAAGTCTTTATTCAAAAGCATCAATATTAACACAATCATCTGTGGTGTCATGATCAAATGCTATTCTTAGTTCTTTTCTTAGATCATGGACTATACATGGGATCTTGCAATATGCACTGCTAATACATTTTTTATTGAAAGTAGTCTTTGGTTTCATCATTGCAAATACTATGGAAGTATGGATTTGAGGTTTCATCATATAAGCCTGCTACCCAATTGTATGAAATTCATATCTACAAACTCTGAAATTTTGGATAGTAACTTGTATGTATGATTCCATGAGGCCATCTGAACTTTGAATTGGATTTATGGTACTGTATCATTTACCACCTAATGAGGGTGTGTATAAATTTATAAGGAATGATTGGCATTTCATTACAGCATACTTATAATTATGAGTTTACTTTAATTGCATCTACAAGATTTAGGATTGTGATTAGTGAATTTATGAATTATTGGTGCAAGAAATAATCTTATTGTATCTTTTAATGAATGAGTTTTTTGGTCACTGGTCATTGCATGATACATACTTGGAGAGGAACTTGAGAATAAAAAAGAGCTTATAATTTTTATGCAATAGTATTTCCAACAAGACTTAGAGGCATTCACCCTTGAACTTTGAAGATGATTATGTGATTGTTGTTGATGTACTTTCTAAACATGATGCAAGATACATTGCATTTTTTTTGAAGAATGTGTAGTGGACTTTGTTGATGTTGAAACTTTTGGCCTTTGTAGTAGTGGTTGTGGCACATATTGAAGTTGAGGAAATTAGATATGTTATTGTTGAAATTGCAGTATTTAATATCCACCAAAACACATAGTAACATATCAAAACTCAACATTGCGATATATTGATATATTACCACAGTCAACATTTAACTTTACACATGTAGCTAGAAGGCTAACCTCATTTGTATCTTTATACTGATTAAGATGGATTTTTATTTATGGGGTTGTTACATTGAGTCATTAGAAGGGCATGACCATGAAGCTTATGATCTAGTGACAAGAGGTTGGGAAGCATTCATAGGACACTTAGACACCTTGAACCAAATGGGTTTCCAACATGAGGAATGTGTGGAAAACAAACCTTTCTTACGACAATTAAGTGGGAGGTATACCATTCTATGGAGATATTTGGGTGGGATGATCACCAAAATGATCCTAAGATCAAGATATTTCTCATTGAAGGTGATGGTAAGATTGGATCAAACATGCATTTGTTAAAACATCTAAGTAGACGATATGAAAGGCTTGAATATGAGTGATGACTCATGAGACTTAGGGAATTATTGAAAGTTTGATGGCATGGTTCATTTTGGAATGTTTTCTGGCATTGATGTCGACAATGGCTTTGGTAGCCACTTGCCACCCTCTTTTCATTGATGTGAATCCAAGGGGTAATACACTACCTAAAAGAAAATAATGGAACTGAAGGCACCTAGTCAAATAGGGACTAAGTCAAATAGGAACTGTTTCTATGTACCCTTTTTATTGCGATTTTATTCTTCTCTTTTGACTCGGCGATGAGGCCTTTGAGTAGTCCAATAGAATTGGGCTCTGGGAGGTTACCAACAATACAACAATAACTACCCAATGTAGGAAGGATCCCAACCAAAACACGGGCATCTCAATACATCTCACTCCTTTCAAGGAGTTCTATTCAACATATCTCAGAAGGCCTTGGAAATTATGCTCGTGAACAGTTTACATGCAAACATTTTTAGATGACCTCATTCATTTTGCTAGCTAGTTGGAATGGTCGGGATACCTTTCATTGGAAAGATTATACTTTGGGGAATACATGAATTTTGGGCCTGGTGCAAGGCTGGATGGGCGTGTAACATGGTTTGGTTATAGGGTGATTGAAACCACAAAAGAAGAAAAAGCGTTCAGTGTGGTTATCTTTATCTCTGGTTTTGTAGTGGGATCCCTTATATAGGAGGCCTACTAGTTTATTGTTTTCTTCATTTAAATAAGGATACCATATATTAAATCCTTACTAGAGTCTGAAATGATGGAATGCAATACTGCTAGGAGAGGAGGCCAAGAAATTGTGAACTTCCTCTCATCTCATGCGAAAATGTAATATATATTATTATATTTATAATTTTTACTTGTTATATTTATGATCTTTCATTTCTATACTGTTATATTTATCCTCAATTTTAAAAATTCAAATTTTTTGATTTGCCAAATAGTAATTACAACAACTGTCCACAGTATAATTATGATACTCAAATGTAAAAGCATAAATATACAAAAGTCATTTTTCTGGGAGAAGGCTAAAGCACTTGAAGATTTAAAAAAATTGAAAACCTATAATCTTTCAAAACCAACATCCCATTAAATCTAACCAGATTCAATCTTTTGAAGTTTTCCATTGATTCCTTGATTCAGGGTGTTGTAGTTCATTATTTTCCATGGCTTGCTCGATTCATGGGAACTGGAGGTTGAATTCTCCCTATTTTCTTAGATTCATGGAAATTTCGTTGCTCGGGCTTGCTTGAGTTTGGGTACATGAGAATCTTTTTCAAATTTGAGAAGAGGAGTTGAAAATTTGAATCTTTCTCTATTGTTTGGAGGATTAGGATAGAAATATGTGTGGATGATAATTAGTTCCTAGCGTTTAATCAATTATTTACATTGGATAATCTGAGTTGTAATGGAGTTCTTGGGATACTAATAAAATGATAATTAAACAATATAACAAAATTTAGAGTAGGGATTGAACAGAGGATGAATACCACTGTTATATTAGGTGCCTAATCTTTCCATAGTAAGCCTCGAAACCAGGTGGATATACACAAAATAAATAAATATTTTTTTTGTCATTATGGGAAGTATATGTTGTCTTAACAATCCTTAAAATCACATGGGAACATGCAAGCTATATGGGTATTAGTGTTGTCTCTTTGATTACTCTAGCCTTTGGGTTTATGGTTGCCTTAGGTCTTCTCATCTAGATTTGTTTCTAATATAGACCAAATCATAAGGAAATGCAATGAATGCTATAGGAAAATATCAATTATATATTCTTTATATGTCAATTCAAGGCACCTTGGGGTGGAGGGATTCATATTGCAATGCCACAACAACATTACTAAGAGGATTGAAGTAATATTTGGAAGGTAATTTTTTGGCACTATTTCCAGGGATTAATTCCATTTCCCCAATTTTTGAATTTCAAATTCATAATATTGATGAGCCAATTTGAAATCTTATTGTAAAAGATCATCCTCTGACTCCACAAAATGAAGTTTTTCCTAAGAAGTAATATACAAGAACATATTCACAAGGATTTGTTCACCTGATCCCATAACCTGAGAGATATTTTAGAAGAAGGGTAAGAAAATTAGCCCATGATTGTAGAATTCAAACGACCAAGACATTGACATTGTTGAAGATATAAGGTGTTTGTTTGAAAGTGACCTTGGTTCTCCTAGCATAGTCATCATGGTTGCAACTTGGTTGGATCAAATTTACAAGCCCCTTAACTTTACAAACATCAATGTGTATCCTCATGATATACCAAATAAATCCATAAACAAGTTATTCTCATTTAAGGGGAACAATGTTGTATCTACTTGAAATCACTGGAATGCTTTCATGAGTATGATCATCAAGCACTGTATTGGACATCTAGATATTCTCATGAATTTGTGTGTTATATACTTGCAATAATATGCCATGGATTGGTTTATTAGATGTCAGATAATAACATTAATATCTCAAGCCAAAGACAAAGCCAACCATCCAATGGAACAAATTGATGTTGACATAGATTCTTAAGAATGCCATCTTGTTGCTCTGGCCATCTCATGTTTTTCACTTTATTTTTTAAATTGACCATCAGAGGTCTTTGTTTATGTATATTCTTTTTATTTCCATCTTATAGTCTCAAACACTCCTCAAGTCTTGCAAAAAGATAAGTTCTAACAACAATACATGTTTTCAGAAAGTTGATGTGCAACCTTCCTTGGGGAACACCCTCAACAAGTTAGGGAGTCAAATAATGAAGTCCCAATAGAGTTTGATAACATGAATTATGTTGGTGGAAAAAGCGATACCATTTGTAGCGTAAAAAAAGAGATTACACTATCTTTGAGTATCAAATGAATCAAATATATTTTGCAGAGTTCATTTTTCTAGTTTGTTAGCACAACAAAGGATATGCTTTAGAAGCCAAAGAAATCAACATTTGCTAATTAAATAAGACAGGTCTGGTAATTATGAAATATCATATTTATAAAAATATGACAATAAAATCATGCTACAGGGTTAAGGTTTCACTTCAATGTCTACTAGTTCAACTTTCATTTTCTTGAAATACATAGCCACCATAAGAGGCCCTTGAAAATATTAATGAAGAAAGCAATCTAGTATAAACATTTCTACTTTGGCACTGAATTCGATTGGAGATATGAACCCTTATGGGAGGATCTAAAGAGGTTGAACAATCCCATATGATCCAAACCTTGTTCAATAAGAAAATAAGTAGAATGCAAAGGAGAAAAAGGATTCTCGGTGGCTCTAGCCTCTCCCTGGTTCAACAACAAAGAACAAGACAATCATGAGCTCCAAAACAAGCAAGGAAATATGGGATGGTAAAGAGGTTGCACAGGGGACACTTCACAATACATGACCACTCTGTTTCATATCTCAATAGATATTAATCATGATAATAATAATAATAATATAATTTTAAGGTCATCAATGTTTGTGATTCAGTGGCTTATACCAAGGCTTTATCAACAATGTTTTTCAGACAAGTGAATTAAACAAGATTTACCACAATGTCCTCAATTTCTTATCAGATGGGATCATCATCAATCTTCTTCGATCTTCTTGTTATAAAAATCTCAAATACTTCAATGTCAGAGGCATGAGGAATTATGCAATTTTTGCAAACTTTGTCCATTTCTTTTACTGCAAGAACACAACAGATTGTGTTCCTCATATAATGTAAATCAAAATTGAAATTTTCATTGGATAAACTGCAGGGGAAGGCTCTGTAGTATTATTTTCAAATTTCAAGTTCAACCATTAAGATCCTATTTTAGAATTTTGATCTTTGGGTAGGTTCAAGTGATTTGTTTTGCCAATTTCCAGTTATGCATATAAAATTGTCTATTTGAAGTTACTAGGAATGCATCAGGTTGTATCTTTGCATGTTCATGAATAAAAAAAAAATTCAGGTTTGTCCATTGCCAGTGTTCTTCAACATTAAGTCAGTGAATTCTATGAAGTCAATATGTATGGTCAAATCCCATTTGAAGATTTATCAAGTCTTGATTGTTTTGGCCTCATGCTTATGCATATGAAGGCTAGTTTGTTGTTGTCTCCTTACCTTATTGTTTGCTTCATATAGGTTGTAAAAAATAGAATGCATGGTGGATTTAATCATATAGGTTATTGGCTTGCAATGGTTCTATTTAATAGTTATATTTTCAAGAGGCATGTTTGAGGATAGAGATGAGATTTAAGAATGGTTTGGGAAATTCTCTCTATTTTTGCAATCTGATTCTCTATTATTTTTCATCCTCCATTGTTACTTATGGTTTATTATTGATTTACATCATGAAGATATGACTATATTATGTGAGAGGCACACGACATCAAATTTGAGATCATATGAAGATTTACAAACAATCAACTCCCTTGGATTCCGAGGAGAAGCTTTAGCCAGTATGACGTTTGTGGAACATGTGATTGTTACAAAAATAACAGAAGGTCAAACACATGGATACAGGTAACCCTCATTAAATTTCTCTTTAATGCTTTGTCTTATGTTACAGGTAACCTTCATTACAGTTCTCTTTAATGCTTTCGTTTATGTATTTTTATGTTGTAAGGGATATTAATGTCTAGAAAGTTACTAAATAATTTCTAGATATTTAATGAGGAGAATCATCCATTTGTTGTTGGAGACAATTATATTATTTCCACTGTTCTTCATCTTCCTTCTGCATTATTGTATTTCAGAGTATCTTACAAGGAGGGAGTGATGGAGAAAGAGCCTCTCCCTTGTGGAGCAGTGAAAGGGACTCATATAATGGTAACTATAGTCAGACTTGAGTGCATAGTATGATGTTGTTACCTTTTATTTCTCTCCTCAACATGTCCTTTTATATGCATGTTTCCTAAAAATAACTATATTTTTCTATTTGTTGCTTTCTTACTTTAGAATTTTTGAGGTTGAACTTCAGGTTGAGAATATTTTCTATAACATGTCTTCCCAAAGAAAATCATTCAAGAATTTAAGTGATGAATATGCACACAGTTTAGATGTTATCATTCAGTATGAAATTCACAAAATTAACATGAGATTTTCCTGTAAAAAGGTCAATTTTTGCATTAGTTCAACTCTTTTTCTCCGATTTCTTGGTGTTTTTTGTGGTTCTTGAATTTTTAGATGCACTCAGTAGGAAATTTCCTTTTAATGTTTTGCAGCATGGTGACAATAGAGAAAATATTCACACCAAGGGCCTGGGTTCTAGAACAAGTGCAACCAAATCATTTTATGGTCCAGTTGTTGCTCGTGAGCTTGTTGAAATAATAGCTTTAGACAATGATCCATCCCACTCTGTCTTTAATATGGAAGGGTTTATTTCAAGTGAAAATTACAGTGCCAAGAAAATGGCAATGGTGTTGTTTACGAATGGTGAGAATGGATTAATTATGGTACTAAGTGCGATTCTTTCCATATTTTCTGATCTATATATCTTTTGCAAATTAGAGTGTATAAATATTACACTATATTATTTTGTCAATATGTTCAGATTATGAATTATTTTATTGAATATAAAACACGATCATCTTTTAAATCATAGACTTTCTAACAAGTATCGTTGTGGAAGGGACATGATGTTGTTCAAAAGTAGAAAAAAGATGCATTTTCTAGAAAAGTGAGCACTTTTGTTTGTAGGAAAAAATTTGATGAAATCTGTAATCAAGAGATGTAAGCTTTGCACTTTTTTTTTCAGTCTAGTTTGTATTATTAGGAAAATGAATCTGAAGCCTTATTTTTGTCACTAGAAATCTATAACTAGCATGGTTGTACTTATATAAGCAGTGAGCACAAGGTTTACAGTTTTCTGCTCAGGGAAAAGATAATCTTGTTTTTTATTTTATTTTATTTTGAAGAAGCTTCATTGTGTCCTGGTGTAACAAGTTCACTCTTCCCCAATCCAGGAGTGTTAGAATTAATGTAGCTCACTTTTGACTTTTGACATTCAAATCAAAACCTCTTGGCTAAGAAGCTGTCAGTGCAGGGGTGTCTAATCCATCAAAGTTTCCCAAGACTTGCACCTGGCACCAACCACAAATACAAGTACATGAACTAGCACAAAGGGTCCTTGAGTGGAAAAATGTCACTAGGGAGACTTGAGCCTTTGAAAGGACATTAACAACACCCTGATTTCATCGTCTGGGCAAGCCCATGTTGGCAATCTTGTATTTAATTGATAAATGTGAAATATTTAACATGGTCTTGACTCTTCCCCATAGAATTGGCCTTTTCTTGATCAAACCTAATATTGAGCATGCCAACTCCTAACTGTTATGTTATTTAGACAAGACAAGATAAGATAATTTTATTAATGTCCAACATTTGACAAAAAAGGTCAATGGGACTTAAAAATTAAAAGTACAATCAGTGATATCAATTTTTATGGGTTCCCTAAGCTATGCTGACAACATAAAGAAAAATATAACATGAACTAAATATTATATCAAACAGGAGGAAGAGAAGAGAGTGAAAGAGAGCATCTAGTAGTCTGTAAGACAAGATAAAGAGGAACAGGGTGAAGAGGAAGAAGTATATGCGATGGAGTCAAGCACTGAGAAGGATCAAATGCATTTTCTAATGATGTTTGGGGCAAGGGTGATTTTAAGGATGGAAATTTATTTTAAAATGTAGAAACCTTGGTGAATATTATTAATCCTTCATATGTCAACTATAAATGTTTGGCAATATTTTTTTTTAAATATTCAAATTTATAAGTATTTTATATAGTTTTTATAAAATTTTGACAATTTTTAAGGTAAAATAATTTTATCCTATAGAATTTGGGCGAATCATTTTTAAAATAGTGAATCTTGTTTTTGGAAAAACCATGGAAAATTAGCCCGTGAGAGAAATTTAGCCCCTAAAATCATCCCTGGTTTGGGGAGTACCTAGGGGTGAGAGGAATTAGTTGGATGATATTTTGAGGCATTTGAGAAACACGAGTAGACCTTCTATGTAATAGAGTGGAAACATGGCAAGAATCGAAACCCAGTTCCTTCCTTCATCAATAAAAGGAACAGAAGTTTGGAGCCATTGTTTTAGACATCACATGTTATGGATTTCCATAGTTTCAAAATACCTTCAGCAAACAAACATATATTCTTACAAATTACCTCCCTCCTAGGTATTCAACTATATCAGGAAAGAGGTTGGAGCTTGAAATAAAGTAATAAAACAATTTTTTGCAGCAGTTGAATCAACAATAGCTCATGCATGTGTTAGAGTTACTTCACACACACCTAAGATTTATTTTTCCTAAGGGTTTTCCTTGTTTATTAGTCATTATCCATTCTCCTATATTTAGGGGAGAATATTCCACTTGGAGAATATTCTCTTTCAGTTGACACTTTAGTTTGACTAGTTGAGTTGAGTTTATATGTTGCATTGGTTTTGTCACCATGCAACATTGGGATCATCACCATGCTAATGTGCACTTTCCTTGGGATCATCACCATACTAGTGCATTACCCTTAATTCCTTGATCTACTCCTCACTACACTATGTTCAGTCAATTAACTGAAGATTGGTTGACTAGTTAACTTAGCTAGGTGGCAGTTCACTCCCGTAACTACCTGAGAGACTAGAATAGGTGGTAGTTTACTCCCATAACTGTTGGTGTGTGCCTAAATCACTCTAGACCACCACTATGGCTCATTATTTACTCACGTGTCCTATATCTACTGTAAATTATTCACTCTTTGAGTGTGGAATATAATTAATGAGAATTCTTCCATTCTTTCTCTCTTGCTTCTTTCTCAATTTTTCTCTACAAATATGTGTATTATTGTTTAGCTAGATCTATTCTGTGTAGGTTCAACACATTTACATCATGTTCACAAAAACATATGATTTCTCTAGTTTTTCATCTATAGGTTCATGTCAATGGATATCTACGTCATTCTTGTATGCATTGAGTACATAGCATGCTTTGTATCTTGTTGCTTTTCCAATGATCACTTTACAGGCAATGCAATTTTTATTTTCAAAAAATTTAGCAGAGTAGTTCTATAAATGTGTTGAAACTACACATAATAAATATATCTAAACAATAATACACACATTTGCAGAGATAATTGGAGAAACAACAATAAGGAGAGAAAGAATGGAAGAATTTTCATTAACCATTGTGAATAATGAATAATTTACACATGATATACTTTGTATATCTCAATGAGTTCGAATTGAGGTGAACCAATGCACCATAGTGGTGGTCTAGACTGATCTGGACACACACCAATAGTTATGGGAGTGAACTACCACTTATTCTAGTCTCTTAGGTAGTTACGGGAGTGAACTGCCACCTAGTTGAGTTAAGTAGTCAACTAGTCTTCAGTTAACTGACTGAACATAGAGTAGTGAGGAGTTAACTCATGGAATCAAGGCTAATGCACCACTCTGGTGATGATACCAAGTCAAGGTCGAATTAGCATGGTGACGATCCCAATTTTGCATGGTGATGATTCCAATGCAACATCTAAACTCAACCCAACTAGTCAAACTGAAGTGTCAACTGAAAGAGAATATTCTCCAGGTGGAATATTTTCCCCTAAAATATCAGAGACTCGATAATGACTAATTATGAATAATAAACAAGGAATAACCCTAGGAAAAATAAATCCTAGTGTGTGTGTGAAGTAACTCCAGCACCCCCCCTGAACATCACTATGGTGAAAATAAAGATTGGATCCTAGCAATGAGGCCATGTTAGGTACCCAAGTACAAAATATATACTGAAAATAAAGTGAGGAAAGAGGGAAAACCTCATGGGAAAAACCCCCCTCAAGGTACAATGTATGTAAAAATAAGAACTACAGTTGCTAGGCAATTGTGTCCTTCAATCCAAGACGACCTCACAGATAATGGAATTTCTTCTCAGTGAAGGACATAACTATAAGTCGATGATCCCCTCGTGTACTAAGTCCTGTATGTAGTGCATGTGGATCTCAATGTTCTTGATTCGCTTCCTATGAACTGGATCTCTGCGGAACTTCAGAGTGTTTTGGTTGTCACACCAGATGACAATCGGCCAATGAAATTGAATGCCCAACCCCATGAGAAAATGGTGTAGTCACATAGCCTGAATGGTTATGTTAACTACCCCTTTGTACTCTGCCTTGGCTGAATATAGAGAAATGGCAACTTGCTTCTTTCTAAACCAATAGATAGGCTTGGAACGAAGACTAAGTGAGTAACCATATGTGGACTTGTGATCAATGCTATCTCCATCCTAGTCAGAATATGTAAACTCAATGAGATCTAATGTAGAGTCTATTGCATAATGAATCCCAAAGGTGATGGTGCCCTATATGTATTGAAGGATATGCTTTGCAACTTTCCAATGTAGCTCATGTGGCTCTTGCATGAACCTAAAAATTGTGCCAACTGCATATGAGAGGTATGGTATAAAGTGTGTGAGATACCACAAGCTCCCCACTAGTTGTCTGTACAGTGTGCTCTCAACCAGTGGAGTCTCCCTGCCATCCTCAAGTTTGACTCTTGATAGGAAAGGAGTCGCAGCAGACTTACAGTCTGTCATGTGAAGTCTCTCAAGGAGATCTTGTGCATACTTGGCTTGAGATAGATTGATGCCTGATGCATCCTGACTGATCTCAATTCCAAGGAAGAAGTGTAGAAGACCCATGTCCTTCATCAAAAACCTATCTGTAGAATCCCCTTGACTGCAACAAGCATTGAAGTCGAGCAACCAGTGATCAAAATATCATTGACATGTAGAACTTAAAGTAGAAGTCAATCAGTCATCCTGAGCATGTACACATTTGGGTCTGATTTACAACATACAAATTTTTGTGACAACAAGTAGGAGTCCATCTTGGCATACCATGCCCTCGTAGCCCGTTTGAGGCCATAAAGTGACTTCTTCAGTCGACAAACCAAACATGAGTCCCAGATAAATATCTAGGGTTGCTCCATGTAGATATCCTCAGAGAGATCACTGTGAAGAAATGCATTATTCATGTCCATCTGATGGACTTCCCATCCCTTGGCTTTCGCAATGGAAAATGAAAATCATATGGAATCCATCTTCACTACTGGAGCGAAGGTCTCATCATAGTCAATACCATGAACTTGCTGAAAGCCTTTGGTGACAAGCCTAGATTTGTATTTGTTGATCTGTCCATCCATTGTGCTGTTGGTCCTGTAGACCCATTTGCATCTAACAAGTTTCCTTCTAGAAGGATGGGGAACCGAATCCCAAGTCTAGTTATCGAGGAGGGATTTGTACTCCTCCACCATGAAAGATTACCAAAAGGGTTTTCCAGCAGCTTCACGATAAGAATGTGGATTGAAATACTAAACCAAGAAAATATGCCTGGAGGGAAATGGTTCATTGGAATTGAGTGCAACAGGAGGATCCTCGAAATCATATCGATTCCTCCTAGTATTGGTTGGATCATCAACAAGATACCATGCATATTGAAGAGTATTATATGCCCACTTGGGCCTCTTCTCTGGCTCTACAACTACATCTGGATGCTCTGACTCTGCATCTGATTGTACTGAATCTGAATCTGAATCTGAATCATCAAATTCCTCTGAATCAGAACTCTCATTTGAAGAAGATTCGGCATGTGCATGCGCATGATCTCAAACTGGTGGAAGAGTGAAGGTGTTTGCATGCGGCTTCTGAGGTACATGTGAGACACTTTCCTCGAATTGGAAACTACACTCAATGATGAACCAGTCCGAGGAAATATCAATAACCCTATATTCCTTCACACCGTCAGGGTATCCAACAAAATGCACTCAATGCTCTATGGATCAAGTGCCTTCCTCTTTTCAGAGGGAATCTGGACCCATGCACGTGAAACAAAAATGTGAAAGTGGGCCACTTCTGGTATGAGGCCACTGAAAGCCTCGTAGGGGGTCTTATCCTTGACAGATCTATTTGGAGATATTTTTTGGATGTATGTTGCACAGTTAAGTGCTTCGGGCCATAGTCTCTATGGTAGTGACTTTGCATGAAACATGTAAGATGCCATCTCCTTTAGAGATCTATTTTTCCACTCAGCAACTTCATTTTGTTGTGGAATGTAGGGAACTGTATGTTCCAACTCAATCCCTGCCTCATGGAAAATATTGTGGATCTCATGATTCACATAATCTCCTCCATTATTAGTTCAAAGGAAATGGATCTTATTTTTGGACTATGTCTCAACCAGGGCTTTGAAATCTTTGAGGTGTTGAAAGACCTTAGATTTTTTCCTGAGAAAGTAGATCCATGTAAAACGTGAGAAATCATCAACAAAAATGAGAACAAACCTCTCTTTTCTGATTGATGGATGTGGAAAAGGACCCATGAGGTCACTTTGGATCAGATCTAAAGGTGTGAAATCTCACTGAGAATTTCCTTTGTCGAATTTCTCTTGAGGGTGTTTTCCGAGAACACATCCCTCACATACTCCCTTGGAGAAATGGATGTCTGGTAGACCATCAAATAATCTCTGCTTTCTAATTTGTTGCATGTATATAAAATTCAAATGTACAAACCTTTTGTTCCATATCCTACTACTTTCATCGGCATGAGTAAGTAGTAAAGAAGAATCAAGTTTAATGAATTCAGAAAAAGTATACAATCTAGACTGATGATTTACCTCACTAGTTGCAACTCTGGAGTTGGTTTGCATGTCGTAGATGTTCATGACATTTTGTGTGAATATGAATTTATTTCCGGTGCCATAATTCATTATATGATACACAGAGAGAAGGTTGAAAGAAATCTTGGGAACATGAAACACATTCTTAAAATTTCCGTTGGTGAGTTAAATCCTTCCTTTGCCGGTGACTTCGAAAGAAGAGTTGCCCCCCATCAGAATGTAAGGACTTTTGCATGCATACAAAGAATAATATACTTCTTTTGAGGCAGCCATGTGATGTGATGCTCCTGAATCAATGATCCAAGCATCAGGAGAGGAGTTTATGGCAATCAAGGCATCGCTAGAATTGTCTTTCTTGGAATTTGGATCGCCTCGCTTCTTCTTCTTTGCACTGTTAGGGATGCGATCTGCAAGGTTGTTTTTCTGAAGTATTTGAGACATCATATCTATTTTATTTTTCATGCATGTGGATTCCGAATGGAATCCTTTGTGACAGTATGTTCATTTCTCTCCTTTTCTTCCCTTTTCTCCTTTGGATTCGGAGGCATCAGTAAAGGGTTTTGTGTACCCTTCCTTATTCATATGTGCATGATCCTTCCTCTTATCTTTATCTTTATATTTTTTATATTTTTGTATTCCATCATGCACAGTGAGTTCATGCACCCTCGGACCTTTGATTGCGCCCATGTTGATGAGCTTGGTTTGCTCTTGTGTCAGGGATTCAATAAAGTCCTCAAGAGAAGGCATCTTCCAGGTGGCTCAAGAGGTGAATTTGACAGTATGGAATGTGGATACGAATACAGAGAATTCAAGACCAAGCTTGGAGAGAATGGTGAGAACCATTTGTTTCTCCTCCATTGATTTATAAACCCCACAAGATTGGATTTGCGACAGTAAATCCTTGAATTTTGTAAGGAAATCTTGGATATTGTCGAAGCTTTTTGGATCCAATGTGACCAGCTCCACCTCCATCATGTCTCCTCTCCTCTCATTCTCTTTTCCAAATATCCCTTCCAATATTTTCCAAGCTTCATTGGGACTCTTACAGGAAGATATGTGAAAAAGGAGATCGGGAGAGATAAGACTGCAAATTGTTCTAAGTGCCTCATCCATGCGATTTAAGTACTTGAATTTTTCTATGGTTGATGTCGGTTCTGTATTTGTATTCATGGTTAACTTGTACAACCCTATGGATTAGATATTTATGGCTATTTTCTCCTTCCATGAAAAATAGTTGTAAGGTGTAAGAATGAATTCTTTTTGGAATTCCATCTTTCCGCAATCTTCAATCGTTTGTACCTGCAAAATTTTTTGGTGTATCTTTTGCTTAGCAGTTCGTCGGCTCTGATACCATGTAAATGTGTTGAACCTACACATAATATATATAGCTAAACAATAATACACACATTTGCAGAGAGAATTGGAGAAAGAAGAAGAAGGAGAGAAAGAATGGAAGAATTCTTATTAACCGTTGTGAATAATGAATAATTTACACATGATCTACTATGTATATCTCAATGAGTTTGACTTGAGGTGAGACAATGCACCATAGTGGTTTTCTAGAGTGATATGAACACACACCAACAGTTATGGGAGTGAACTGCCACCTATTCTAGTCTCTCAGGTAGTTACGGGAGTGAACTGCCACCTAGTTGAGTTAACTAGTCAACTACTCTTAAATTAACTCACTAAGCATAGATTAGTGAGGAATTAACTCAAGGAATCAAGGCTAATGCACCACTCTAGTGATGATACTAAAGCAAGGTCGAATTATTATGGTGATGATACCAATGTTGCATGGTGATGATTCCAATGCAACATCTAAACTCAACTCAACTAGTCAAACTGAAGTGTCAACTGAAAGAGAATATTCTCCAGGTGGAATATAACCTAAGTGTCAACTAAAGAGAATATTCTCCAGGAATACCTCCCTAAAATATAGAGACTAGATAATGACTAATTATGAATAATAAACAAGGAATAACCTTAGGAAAAATAAATCCTAGGTGTGTGTGAAGTAACTCCAACAAGTTCTGGTATGTCATAAACAAAATTATGGGAAAACTCAAGGCCAACATAATTTCACTTTGACAATTCACTTGGAGACAAGACAAAACTATTGGTCAAAATATTACAAGTAGGGGGGAAACACTAAATAACAATAAAGATATTCCATACATATAGTAAGGGCCAAAATTGCAAAAAGGTATCACGGCTTGGATCACCTCATTTTTGTTGAATAGCCTCAACTGGTAGAGTTGTTATCCTCTAGTTCTTTCATTTTAAGTACAACCACTTACTCCTCATGATCCTATACTTCTTGCAAAATTTAACACTAAATGTGAAGTACGTTTTAGCCTTCTTAGACAACTTCTTATATTTCTCTTTGTACTTGTCTTTCTGTGAGGAAACTGTTGCAATCTACGCTTTCAAGGTAGCATTCTCTTTCTTCAAAAAATTGTCTAGCACTCTATATTCCTTAAGACTCTCCTTCCAAGAAACCACTTTATATCTTTTCATTCTGGCCATGTTTTCATCCTTAGGATCATCAAGAAAATATATCCTTTTCCTTTTCATGTTGGTGGATGCCTCCTATGTATCAGGTCCAATACACTGCTTGCAGTTCTTTACTGGTTTCTTCTTTCCAAGAAGATTTTCAGGATCTTTTTCATAGGTGAACTCAGACCAAAAAAAAAATACCCCCATGTTTTCTGACTTTTCTTCAGTTCTTCAATCATGAGTAATTTAATCAAAGCACAATGAAAAAGTCTAGTCTCAGTAGGATTGGATTTGACCTTGTTAGACATTTTTACTAGGCTTTGCCAAAGGAAATAGGGCATATTGAGTGGATGTGTACCTGTGAAATGTTCCAATAATATAATGTGATACAAGAGATTTGAATTATGCCTTCCCTCACAAGATATATACCTTTGAATAAAAACCAGTAGTTCATTCCACTCCTTCCTTATGTAATCCCTTGGAACACTCTTCCCTAGTTTCCATCATTGATGTCATGTAAGCCCTTTGAACAACCTTGACAAAAAAAACCCTTGATTCTTGCAACATTGTCTAAAGGATGGAAAAACTATGTTTCTTTTTCCAAATATTTAAAATGAATATATTACAATTTAATGAACACATTTCCCTATTATTATATATGGGTTTTATACTTTATCAAAAAAAAATCCAAGACTTTACAAGGTTTTATAATTCAGTGAAAAATTCGCCAAGATTCTCCAATATTTTATAATTCAGTGAAAGATTCCCCAAGATTTTACAATATTGTATAATTGACTAAAAGATTCACCAAAAAATTATATATACATAGTATATAATTGATAAAATAGGCTTCATTGTTTCCTATGTATCATGGGGATTCACCTATTTATTATATATATAAATTTAGGGGGGGTTCTTAAAATCACCCCTATTTGCATCTATGTAGGCAATAAGTGATAGATCCTTTCCTTTTTGATACCATAATCCAAACTCTTATGTTCCTTTGATATATCTGAAAATCCTTTTTGATAGACATGTGATTCCTTTGGTGCTTCTTGAAATCATGCCACTTGTCCAACTACCTCTTTTACATCTAGTCTAGATGTTGTCTACCAATTATTGACCTATATTTCCTTTGGCCTGTAGACTTTGAATCATCATATTTTCTCAACTTGAAACTAGTTTGCATAGGAGTGGTAACTGGTTTGCAAGCTTCCATTCCAAACTTATTTATCATTTCTCTGATATACTTAGTTTGAGAAATAAAAATTCCTCGGTTGCTTTGACGTATCTGAAGACCCAGAAATAAGGATAGTTCTCTGAGTAATGACATTTCAAATTCATTTTGCATATCCTTTACAAATTTCTGGCTTAACCTGTCATCAGTACTTCCAAAAATATCATCAACATAAACTTCAATTAATAAAATATCATCTTGAGTTACCTTGATGTAGAGGTTGTTGTCTGGACTTCCTTTTTTGAACCCTTATTGTTGTATATATTTATCTAGTCTAGAGTACCATTCTCTAGGAGCTTGTTTTAGACCATGCAAGGCCTTCCTCAATTTACACACATAATTTTCGTTCTCTGACAACTCAAATCCTTCTAGTTGTTCAATGTAGACTTCTTCTTCAAGTTCCCCATTCAAAAAAGATGTTTTCATGTCCATCTGATACACTTTAATATTCTTGGAGCATGCATAAGCTAAGAGAAATCATATTTATTCCATTCTGGCAACTAGGGTAAATGTCTCTTCAAAGTCGATTCCTTCAACCTATGTGTATCCTTTACATACCAATCTAGATTTGTTCCTTGTAACATGTCCATATTCATTCAATTTATTTCTGAAAACCCACTTTGTGTCAATCAAACTCTTATTCTTTGGTCTTGGAACCAATTTCCAAGTGTCATTCTTATTTATTTGATCAAATTATTCATCCATGGCCTTAATCCAAAATTCATCCTTGTTGGCCTCCTCAAAATTGTTTGGTTCAATCATAGATAAGAGTGCTAGGTGCATTTGTTTTGGTGAACACATTCTTCTTATACTCTCAATTCATGCATATTTGTTTCATATAATCTGATCTAAAGGATGATTCTTCAATTGTCTTTAGAGGCACTTGCTGAAATTATTCTTCTACTTCTATATGATCTTCTTCATCTTCTTCATCTTCCCCTTATACCTCTTCTTCATATTTTTCTCCTTCTTCATAAAGTTGTTCCATTGACTCATTTTCTTCTTCTTTTAATTCTCATCCACTTGTTTCATCAATTCTTACATTGATGATTTCCATGTACTTGAGTAAACAACAAGCACTCATTTGTCCACACGAGATTCACACATTCCCATTCTTCCATCTTCTCTTTTGATGTAACATTTTATTCCAAATAATTTGAAGTGCTTCAAATTTGATGGTATTCCTTTCCATACCTCATAGGGAGTTTTTTCATTGTTGTTTTTGAGCATTACTCTGTTTTGAATGTGAAATTTTGTATGCACTACATGTGTCAAAAAAATATCTGTCAATTTGGAATCCATTAGCATTGTTCGAGCCATTTCCTATGTAATTATCATCCATTATGATAATGTTCCTTTGTCTCTAAACCACTCTCTGAACCAATCTGTGAATCCATTTTCTCGTCCACTATCATATATCTATCCAAAACTGCTATGTCCATACTTTCCAATACTCCACTGCAAAAATGTCCATAATGCTGACCCATTTATCACTATACTATCATGAAGTGTCCATTACTACAACTGATTAATCTATCAAACTGTACTTTTTCTTATTGACTCCTCTGGATCTATCTACTCAAAATCTGTAAGATGCTCAAAGGACGGTTCTTCGGTCTGTCACAGCTATCTCATAGAATCCTCCTGTCTAGTATTCATATTATTTGGGAGTCTCTAAGATGGATGGCTCAGAAAAATTCCTTCTCTGATGTGTATTCATCATCATATTCATTGGTAGATTCACCATCTCTTTTATCTCTCACTTATTTATTTTTGTCTGTGGATTCATATTTCACTACAATGTCTAAAAGTACAATCGCTTGAACCTATTCCTTATTCACCTATCCTTCTTTTATTTCAGTTATATTCCAACCCTTTCTATATATGACATCCTTCTTTTGCTCTGTAGAATTTTCTTCATATCATTTTATTTTCAATCTTGTGATCTCTGGGACCTGGTCTTTGTTCACTTTTTCTTCATGTTTTCTTATCCATACTTTCTTATATCTGATATTAGTGTTCTCTTCCATGGAACTATAGATCATGTTTTTACAATCACTAGCTATGTGTCCATAGTTATGACATTTGTAAAATTCAATGTTATGTGGGGCCATAGAGGAATTTATTTCTTGAACATTTCTTTTATAATCCCTGCAATCTGCAACCTTATGTCCAAAATTAGTACAATAAAAACAATGACCATAAAAGAAATGTGAAAACCTGGGAGTGAATTATCTTTTTTGTAGTGTAATCCTTCGGAATTTCTTCCTTGACTAATCATGATCATGATTGAAGCTTCTTTGTAGCTTGAAAATGGATGGTATTCTTGAAGATGTACCTTTATTAGTTTTCTTATATTTTGGTTGACCATGATTCCGTCCTTTGAGTATTTCTTCATAACTCTTGCTATTTTTTTCATTCTTATTTTCTAGCAACTTAGAGTGCTTCTCTTCATTCTATACAAATGATACGTATGTTTCTGTTTCTTCAACATTCTTTTTGAGCTTGACGATATTACTTCTCAATGTGACAAATTTTTCTTCAATCTACTCAACCTATTTTTATTTCTTTAATATGTGAGACTTCCCGACTTCTTCTGTTCTCTTTGCTTCTTCAAGATGAACTTTTACTGTGAATTTTTCTTCTTCATGTACTTTCTCTTCTTGACCAAACTCTGACTCAAGCTGGTTTAGATCATTATTTATTTCCTTGATATTATCTATCAATATATTTTCTCTCATTTCTTCTTCTTCCTTTTGTGTTGCTATGTTGGCTTCCAAATACTGTTTTATATCTTAATGATTTTCTTTGATCTTTCTAGCTTCTTCTAGTTGATTTCTTAAGTTCTTGATGACCTGTTGGGATTCTTAAAAAATATGAGCACTTTCCTTTTGTTTCATCAATTCCTTCTTGAGTGACTTGTTTTATTCTCTTTCTTTTCTTAGTTAATCTAAAGCACTAATCAATTCTTCTTCATAATTGTTTTCATTTTCAATTAGTTTTTCTGTCTCATGGCATTGTATTTCAAGATGTCCATGTTTTTCACAATTAAAGAAAAACAACATACCTATGTTGATTATGCACTCTTCATCTTATGAATCTATATGGCATGGTGAACATATTTTTCTTGATCTGTACCTTCATCTTCTTTGGCATTTTCTGAATCTGCGATGGGTGGAGAATATATATCATGTAACTTGTCCCAAATTTCTTTGGCTGATGAACATTTAACAACCTTTTCTCTTACTATATTAGGCAATCTTTCCTAGATGAAATCCATTGCTATTTTGTTATTTTTCTTCAATTCCTTCTTGGTTGTAGTCTTTTCCCTTTTTGAACTATCATATCCTATAATGACTGATAGCCAAATATAATACCCTTGTTTCTGTAAAAATACTTTCTTCCTTCCACCTCACATCTCATACTTTAAACCATTTTGACCATTGAACAATGGTATTTGATTCTCAAAATAATCCATGATCTCCTTCCAGTGGTTAAATGTTTTCCTAAAGGAACCTACTCTAAAACCAATTGTTGGATTACTANTGGTGAATCAGTAATAGAGCAATTTAATCCTTTTTATCCACATAATGAAAGTGTTATATCAAAGTAGCATTATCGTGCAATAGTTGTAGAGTAAATAAACAATGAACAAATGAGAAATCATACACATATATAGTACACCAGTGTTTTTACATGGAAACACAAGGTGGGAGAAAACTATGTAATTTTTTTTCTTATATGTCTTTAAGAATTACATTCATTGGAAGAACCAACTTCCTTTGTTTTCCACTTGCAACTGGAAGGAGTCTCCAACCCCCCAGTTTCTCAATATACAGCCTGAGGGAAGCTCCAACTCCCCAATTCTCTAGCTACAACCAGAAGGAGGCTACAACCCCCTATGTTCTCTGGCTACAACCAGAAGGTGGATACAACCACTTGTCCTTGCCCCATCCAACCACCCTGAAATATAAGTATAATGATGGAACTGTTGTCACACTATCACTGTGAGATATACTGTTATAAATCTGTACCAATCAATCTGCACCAAACAACCTGTAACAACTTGTACCAATAACCTATGCCAACATGTACCATACATCATCCTGTACCTCAACCTGTACCATAAACAAGTGCATCAACCATGCACCAATCCTGTATAAATAACATGTTACAATAACTTCTCCAAACAAACTATCACACCAACTTGTCTCATCAATCTTATCAACCAAATTAGATCTACTCACCAATATCAATCACCAAGATGACTCTCAACCATATGCACAATATCACCAAGATGTGCATCAACCAAGCATTACAAAACAACTCATAATCATCACCAAGAGAAATATGTGCTTCTAATAATATACCAATACAAGTATGCTACATCATCCATAAACCATGTGTCAACACTACTACAAATAAGTGCCTCCAGCCATGTACCAAGTATGTACCAATCATGCATCAACTACTCATCAACTATGACTCATCAAGATGTACCAACATTATCAACTATACACCTCATGTATGTGTCAACTCATCAACTACGTGTCTCAACCATGTACCCAACATGTACCTCAACCAAATGCCCTCATCAATTTCATCATCAAAATATGATTTGTATCTCTATAATAGATCTAGTGTATATGATCACATACCTGCAAACCTTCCTTAACTTTAACAACAAGAGACTAGCATTTTCATCAAACTTTACTTTAGTCTCACATGACTAGTTTTGGATTAGTCAACATCCCTAACTTGCAATAATCATAACTATGTACTTGTAATAAATTAAGGTCTAAAAATAGTACAGAATGTTTTTCATTGTCTTGTCTGCAATTTCTCTAGGTTTCACTTCTTGGAACCTCCCAGAAAAGGAGTTATAGTAAAAATGGCATACCTTGCTTAATTTTGGCTTATTCTAGAGATTGAAATTGTAGAGAATTACCCGCGTGGAATATTGTATTTATAGATATGAAAATGGCACACAACATACTAAATATTGTACTCTAACCAATACATTTGGTCTTAAGGAATTTGGATCTGTTATGAATAAGTTATGACGTTTTTACCCGAAACACTTATTTTGGACTAGTTTCATGACTAACTGTAAACGCTATTTTCCACGGAGTGTAAATCGAAAACTACCAAAACCCACAAGATGAAATATGTATCACTAATACTTGGATATGTTTCATTAATGGCATCCATATTTTGAAATATGCATCATTCTAGAAAAAACTTTATTATGAAAATGGTGAGATGACCTGTAAATAACATACCTTAGAAAGCATCATCAAAAGAATTTGTCCTCCCTTGAATTTCGACCTTCTTTACTTCACCTTCCCTCTACAATTCGGCTTAGATATCCTTTGGTTACCTCAATAACTTGTAGATATTCAATATTCTCAAGTGTGATTAAAATTATAGACCCTTTCCTCTTATTTATACTTTTATGTAGCTTCCTCAAGGGGTTACCTTCTAACCATCTTAAACCACTTTCCTTATTTTAGGGGTAACCCACTTATAACCACTTGTCCACTTAGTAATTTCTCAATTAAATTTATTATTTAAATACTTTCTTTTGTATGGACTTTGACTTATAGTACACTCATCAATTCACTTTATTATTTACCTTCTAAAATCTCTTAAACCACTTTCTTAATTTTAGGGGTAACCCACTTCTAAGCACTTGTTCACTTAGTAATTTCTCCATTAACTTTATTATTTAAATAATTTATTTTCTATCCACTTTGACTTATATTACACTCATCACTTCAATTTATTATTTAAATAATTTTTCTTTGCAACCACCTTGAGTACTTTGACCTTTTGGGGCTTCTAGATGACTCATGAGGGTTCTCCAACTTCACATGGCCATAATGTTGGATTACTGAGAGGGGGGGTGAATGCGTAATAGAGAAATTTAATCATTTTTAACCATATAATCCAAGTGTTATATCAATGTATCATTATCATTCAATAAATACAGAGTAAATAAGAAATGAACAAATGAACAATCATACACATACACAGTACACCAGTGTTTTACGTGGAAACCCAAAGCGGGAGAAAAACATGAAATGCTTTTTCTTATATGTCTTGAAGAATTACATTCATTGGAAGCACCAAATCTCTTTGTTTTCCAGATGCAACTGGAAGCAGGCTCCAACCCCCTAATCTATCAGGCTACAACCTGAGGGAAGCTCCAACTCTCCAATTCTCTAGATACAACTAGAAGGAGGTTGCAACCTCCTATGTTCTCTGGATATAACCAGAAGGTGACTACAACCACCTGTCCTTGCCCCATCCAATCACCCTAATGTAGAAATATAATGATGGAACCACTGTCACACTATCAGTGTGAGATATACTAATTTAAACCTATACGAATCAACCTACACCAAACAACTTGTACCAATAAATTGAACCATGCATCAACCATGCATCAACCTGTACCTTAACCTGTAATCAACATGTACCATAAACAAATGCATCAACCATGAACCAACCTATACCAAACAACCTGTAGTCAACCTGTACCATAAACAAGTGCATCAACCATACACCAACCTGTGCCATGAACACGTGCATCAACCATGCACCAAACCTATACAAATACCATGTCACAACAACCTGTCCAAACAACCTATCACAATAACCTTTCTCATCAATATTATCAAACAAATCAAATATACTCACCAAGATCAATCACCAATACAACCCTCAAATATGTGCATCAACCAAGAATAACACAACAACTGATAATAATCACCAAGATCAATATGTTCTTCTTATAATATACCAATACAAGTATGCTACATCATCCATAAACCATGTGTCAACAATACTAATAACAAGTGCCTCCAACAATGTATCAAGTATGTACCAATCATGTATCAACTACTCATCAACTATGACTCATCAAGATGTACAAAATCATCAACTATACACATCATGCATGTGCCAACTCAACAACTACTTGTCTCAACCATGTACCCAACATGTACCTCAACCAAAAGCCCTCATCAATTTCATCATCCAAATATGATTTGTAACTCTGTAATAGACCTGGTGTATATGATCACATACCTACAAACCTTCATTAACTTTAGCAACAAGATACTATCATTTTCATCAGAAGTTTCTTTAGTCTCACATGACTAGTTTTGGATTAGTCAACAACCCTATCTTGAAATAATCATAACTATGTACCTGTAATGAATAAATATATGAAAATAGTACACAATGTTATTCAGTGTGTTATATGCAATTCCTCCAAGTGTCACTACTTGGAACCTCTCAGTAAAGGAGTTATAGCAAAAATGGCATACCTTATTGAATTATGGCTTATTCTAGAGAGAGACCTTGTAGAGCATGCCCCACACATAATATTTGTTGAATAGATCTGAAAATGTTACACACACTACTCTATACCATACTATAACCAACACATTTGGTATTATATAGTTTGTATCTCTGATGAATAATTTATGACGTTTTTACCCAAAACACTTGTTTTATACTAGTTACATGACTAGCCACAAACCCTATTTTCCACGAAGTTTAACTCCAAAAATACAATGAACCACAAGTTGAAATTGTTATCATAGATACTTGCATATGTTCCCTCAATGGTCTATCAATTGAATGGTCCAAATCATTCTATAAAAAATTCTATAGCAAAAAATGGTGAGATGACCTGTAAATAACATACCTTAGAAAGCAACATTAAAAGAATTTATCCTACCTTGAATTTCAACCTTATTTTCTTCACCTTCCCTCTGAAATTTGGCTTAGATATCCTTTGGTTACCTCAGTCGCCTATAGATATTCAATATGCTCAAGTATTATATAAAATGAGAGAGCCTTGCCTCTTATTTATACTCTCCAAGTAGCTTCCTTAGAAGTATCTTCTAGGTCACTTTGCCTACTTTCCTTATTTTAGGGTTAACCCACTTCTAATTTCTCCTTTAAATTTATTATTTAAATAATTTAGTTTGTATTCACTTTGAATTATAGTACACTCATCACTTCAATTTATTATTTACCTTCCAAAATCTCTTCAACCACTTTGACTACTTTGACCTTTTGTGGCTTCTAGATGACATGTGAGGGTCCTCCAACTTCATAAGGACATACCTATCAAACCATGAGGAGTTATGTGACATTCCACTTACCACCATAAATGAAATGACTTGTACTATCCATATAGAATAGTATTACCTACAAATATATCAAAACCATACCATTATCCATCCAACAAACTTGGGTCCATTGCCCAAACCTAGGTTCTCCAACTTCTCATGGCCATAACTCTCAAACCGTGAGGAGTTTTGTGATGTTCCACATACCACCGGAAATGGAATGACATGTACTATCCATATAGAATAGTATTACCTTAAAATGTATTAAAACACATACCATTATACATAAAACAACCGTGTGTCCATTACCCAAACCTTTGTGCTACTGGAATTCATTGTTGGACTTTGTCCAAGGGTTGACATCAATCACAAAGGGTTGAAATCAATCTACAATATCACTCTCCAATAGTTGACATCAATTAAAACTAAAAATCCATACCAACTATCCATCAACCTAACCCAATTGTCTGACAATATCCCCCTTTGGCATTGATGGCAACACCAACATTGATGGAAACACTTAGTCATGATAACATTCATCTTATACTCTTCATCAATGTTTCTATCTCTCCCCCATTGACATCAATGGAAAAGGGTATCTCCCTTTGGGGTTTCTCCCCCTGACTGAACTCTCCTTGGGGATTCTCCCCCTGTCTACGTGCCTTTGATTGTTATTTGTGTTTATAAGCCTCTAATTACTCTCTTTCCCTTCATATGAATAATATCTCCCCCTTTGACAAAGGGTATCACTCTGAATTCATATCATTCATTCTTCCCTTGTGACAATCACTCCCCTTGGAAACATGCCTCTATGCTCTTTCTCCAAGAATTTACCTTTCCATCTGATAAATCTCTCCCCCTTTGTCCTATTTATGGTGCTTCCTCATCTACATATAAGAAATATAAGATAATCATTTGTTGGCACAGGGGCAGACCCAGTGTTCAATGCTCAAGAGCACACCAACAAAGCCCTAACTACTAGCCCTCTTGGCAACACCTGCGAAGCAGATGAAGTCTCACTCGAGGTAGAGGAAGGGGTGGTTATAGGACTCAGGTGTCTGCAACCTTAGATGGGACACATATCTATGATTATATTTCTTACAACGCACTTAGCATAAGTTATTTCCTAATATACATTCATTAATACACTTCACAGAAAGCATAGAGCACCACAGTAATTACTTAGATCTAACACTTAGAAATGGTAAGAAGATTATACTGAATAGATTAACCACTTAACATCTTATGTATCATATCTAGAATGCATTCATATCTCATAATCACAAAGCATCAATAGATCTATCTAAACATATAAGAGAACTTAGCAAGAGAGAGACAAGCACATCAACACAATACACAGAGTTACTGTGGTTCACCCCCACCCTGGGGCTACGTCCACAAAGTCTTCTTTATATTATCTTGGTCAAGCAGTTACAACATGGAGCTTCAATGACTCTTACAACATGGAGCTACTTCGCATAGGACAAGAGATCTGCGTAGCTCGCTAGATCCTCTTTCCCTAGGTAGATCCAAGCACTAAGCCTTCTCACACTCTGTGCACTCAGCTCTTATTACAACATGCATAGAGCTCTTACAGTCACACAGAATTCTGATCACATAGATCCAACTTATGCATTAAGCCATCGTCTATATAGGGCCTCCTTTATTACATGGCCTAGACCTATATTTATACATAGAAAAAGGCCTAAACAAGGGTTGACATCCCTTTCCCGTTACAATATTTCCCAAAAAACCCCAAAAAGGTTCCACAAAAGGTGGCGAGATCCCATGATCTTCACTTCTCTATGCAGTCTGTCTTTGACACGAAGTCGAAGTACCAAACAGTCAACTCTAACCAAGTGTTCCTCAAAACTTGGTTGAGGGAAAACATGCCCCCAACACTCACCTGTGACTCATCCCAAGTCACTCTTCTCTGGGTAACTCTGCCTCGAAGGCATTGAGCTTCTCTTGAGCTGCTTCGACCTGTTTCTTTGCTACTTCTTCTTGCTCAATAAACTCTTGAATGAGTGCATTACAAACTGGTCCTTCTAAGCACTTCTCTGATGTGTTCACGACCTGTTCCAGGTCTATCCCTTGGCTCTCAATCTTTAAAAATAGTTGGCATGCCCTATCCTGCAAAGGTTGAAGTTGTTGCATCACTTCCATGACCTTTCTCTGGATCATATGAATTTGCTTCTACACGACGCACTGTTCATGGGACCTCTTCATTTTCTCTATGGTTGGTAGGGCCTTCAGCTATACCTATAACTTCTCAGTTTGGTACTTTGCCTCCTGGAGTTGTGACTCCAATTTATGCAATTTAGGGTTCTTGGATAGGTTCTCATGTATCTGCACACTTCTACTACTTAATTGCTTACATTCTTCAGTGAGTTCCTTAATCCTTTCTACTGTACTTTGGGCATTCACTTCTTGTTTTTCACGTTCTTCTTGTGGAGTACTGAGTATAGCTTGGAGCTCTAGTTCTACTACTCTTTGTTGCAGTTGTTGAATGACATTAGCAAGCTTCATTACTTGGTTTTCTATGGGTTCTTCTGCCTTCTGTTCTAAGCTAGTCACAGAGAGAAATTCTCTATTGATTTCTTCTTCGATCTTGATCTGCTTCATGAGCAACTACTCCTTTTATTTCTATATTTTCACTCCATCTTATTCAAATTTCGCTAGGATGGCATCCTTCTCTTGCTGCACATCTCGGCACTGCTCTATGATTTCCTCCTGTTCTTTCTGTCGGGCCTGTGTAACCTATGTTGTTTCTTCTTCCGCATTCCTAAGATGAACTTCAACTATGTCGATGATCTTACAGAGTTGAACTGATTCATCTCCCTCTTCTATTGTTCCTTCTAGCAGAGGCGTCATAGGTGTTGTGCGGCTAGACTAAAGTGATCGATACACTCCATGGAGCTCGGTTTCAATTCTGTTGTACATCATTTCTTGCTTGGCCTCCTACTTTTCTGTGATCTCTTCTATCGCTTCATTCAAAGTCGCGAGGAGAAATATGAAGTCATCTGGATTGAGCATGGTCTTCATCTTGGTCTTGGTCGCTTTGGCTTTCTTCTTAATGAAAGACTTCGAAGGTGACCCTTTTCTTTTCTTTAGAAATTCGACTTCATCTTCTAGTTGTTGTTCAACTTCTTCTAGGTCTTCGTCGTTACCTTCTTCATCTGGTGTGAAAAAAGTTGTCCTTACAGAGTGGCTATCCACATCTTGAAACTCTTCAGTTTTCTTCATCTCCTTTGTCTTCTTTGTCTTACTGGGCCCAGGTGTGTCCTACGCAGCTTCTAAGCATATCTAAAATATCCATTGGATCTACTGCAACGAGGAGGTACACCAACCATTCCTTGGTGATCTCTTCAAGGTATTCTTCTGTCAGTTTATAATAGGACTATAGTTGTTCTTGGTGCTCATCGGCGCATGGAGTTAGGTATATAAGTGACGGTCCATGCTGAACTTCATTAAGGGTCTAAATATGTGGAGTGTGTTCGGAGTAATGCGAGGTGTGGCTTGTATCATGGTCTTCAATTAGATGTAGTATCTATGAAAGAGGGTATTCAACTTCCATTGCCTATTCATATCTGTCATGTACCATAATGTACTAAACTTCACATCCAATGGTTCAAACAGTAGGGTTTCAGGAAAAACAACATCCTCTGACATCTCCCATGCTTTGAAAGTGATTAGGATGAGAAGCCAGCTGAAGTGGAACTCATATCCTTGGTCTTGCGCTTCTCTGCAATCCAATTCGAGTTGATATGATAAGTACTTCGACCAGTTCATTTGGAGTCCTTATACGCATTTTCCTGCGAAATCAACTATAAACCCAGATACTTGCATCAGTCTATTCTTGTGGAATAACTTTCCTGTGATCATATAACGGGAGAGGCGCATTGTGCCACTGTCAATAGAGGTTACCTTGTAACCTCGTGCAACTTTTTCAATATTTCCATAGGCCTCTTTAATCTTTTGTGAAAGAGCATGATCCCTGGTCTTTCCAGGGTAATAGTCTTGTGGGTCAGGGCCCTGCATGCTCATCCTGGTGATCTAATTGACCAGCACCGGATCAATCGTTATATGTCGTTTCAACCAGAGATATCCTCCATGGTAGCTCGCTAGTAGAAATTTTACGCAAGCGTTCACCTCCTGGTGCCTGCCAAAGTGTGGAATCTTCATTACATTAAGTAAGGTGGACTGCGCGAGGTTCATCGTCCATTGTTGAGGGACGATCTTGGAATTCTTTCTCTTTGTCATCATCAGATACTTGTGTGGGGCAAGCATATTGTAGTCTTTCTGGTCACCAAGGTTGAATTCACAAAACTTCAATGCTGCGAGCTTGGTCTGATCAGTGCGAACTGTGCGCACACCCTTCGGTAGGTATGCAGTGATCATAGGATAGTCGTAATATCAGGGTACACTATCACGGTTGATTTTACCTTTCAGAGGAGGTATGTAAGAGGGAAATATGCTTGGGATCAGTTTGGCATTCACGATGTCATATCTATGTTTAGTACGTTTCTCGGTGGTCTGTCGGGATGGTCTAGCTCGAGCAACGGATGGAGAATTTGCTACTCCTCTTGACAATGAGGCTTGGACTATGGTGGACATTCCTCTTTCCGACATAACTCTTTCGATTCTTAATCTAGTGAGTACTTCTCTCACCGATTCCTCTGTTGTGCTAATATCGTCGGACATGTAAGCTCAGGATCACTTTCTCAAGTTTTCAATGGGATCAAGGTACTGTAATCGAGTAGAGAGCAAGGCAGGGTAGTCACTATTCCACAATGTAGGTATTCTATGAGCTCAAGTTCTCAATTGGAAAAAGTGTCTTCCGGGCATGGCATGACAGAATAAGTAAGTAAAGTTGTAATGAACTTCTTGCAATGGATAGGAGGGTCATTAACTCTTGATCTGTCCATTATGGCGTAGTCTAACAGTCAAGTAATAGGTCATAACTTTATTCCGATCCATTCGGGCCATCAACAGAATGGGTATATTGTCTTCTAATGGTTATATTACTTCGACATAGCGAATTTCCATATGTCATTGTTCTGCTATCCCGACAAAGCTCAAATTCTTCATGTTTTCCTTCTGCGGGGTTTCTTCTAGAACGTTCTATAATTTCTCCAACTTTGCTTTCTTATTCATGAGTTTTATAGCCTTTTTCCCAGTGAGCTTCATCTTGGTCATGCTTTTTTCATTATGATTATTTTCTTCTCTTGGCATGGAAACTTTGCAGTGCTGAGATTATTTCTTCAGATCCATGGGTATTACTTGTCCAAAATATTTTTTGGTCCTCTGTGGTTCTTATAGTGTTCTGTCAACTTCATCATCCAAGTTACTGGGGTCAAGAAACCTTGATATGTTCTCCCGTTCTCCAATCAACTGCGCAATCCTTCTAGTCATGAAGTCTCTTAACTCTTGTCTTTGTTGTTCTAGGTCCTTTTCTGCTTCCTATTTTCTAGCTTGATCTTTCTCAATCCAAGGTTTACCAAGTAACATAGTAAACGATGCATTGTCCTCCACGAACTTAACAATCTCAAAATATTCTTTTGTCGAAGCTCCATGAGCATTCATAGATATCTGAGTGATATTTCCACATAGGTTTACCTTCTTTCCTCTAAATAACATTATTCCTCCTAATGAAGGGGTAATGTCAGGTCTTCCTATAGCTTTCCAGGTTCCTTTTATCATAGTGTTCACCGATGTTTCTTCATCCAAAACACAGTCAATGTCGAAGTCTCCTATTCTCACTTTGATCTGTTCTTTCTTCTTGAAGATTTCTAATAAGCTGAGGTCTCTGTGATCATTAAGGGTTTCTTGCATTTTCATCAATACTTTCTCTGATTTTTTCTGGGGTTCCTCTATAATCTGAGTCTCTTGATATCATGCTTGATCTATATTCAACTTTTCAAGTCTAGCAATCGTTCTAGGGAAATCCAGTACTTCATGGTCCATAGCCTTACAACAAAGACAACTGGTTCTTCGCCTAGGGAAGTCCTTAGCAAGATGTTCGGGCCTTCTGCAATTGTAACAAAGAGTTAATCCTCTCTTTCTTTTCAATTATACCCAACTTTTCATGTACTGTGTGCTAGAATCATAATGGTTATCCTGTAAAAATTTATTTCTAGGATCCTACATCCATTGGTTAGTCCCAAAATTCTTTCTGTGCATAGGTATAACATATCTATCACTATACTTATAAGATCTATTCATATAAAAATTTCTTTCATCTATTAATGCCCTAGTTTTGAAGCTAGGATAGAATCTATCACATATAACTAGATCCATGCTTTAAAAACAAAAAATTTCACTTATCTTACTTTTACAGAGCACAAAGCTTCCAGATCTAAGACTTTTAACTATTCTTACCTTTATCAAAGCACAAAGCTTACAGATATTACCTTTTTCTTGCATATCTGACCTTTTTTTTTGTAGATCTAGCTTCTTTTTCTTTAGATCTGACCTCTCTTCTTCATATATGACCTTTCTTTATTGTCACAAAGCTTCACAGGTCAAACAGAACACTGTGCACTAGGGAAATAGATCTACACACAGATCTTATTTCGCACAAAGCTTATTCTTCTTCAGTTCCCAAAAATCATAGTTCTAGGTCCCAACAATGAAACCATTTGTTGGCATAGGGGCAGAACTAGGGTTCAACACTCAAGAGCACACCAGCAAAGCCCTAACTACTGACCCTTTCAGAAACATCTACGAAGAAGATGATGTCTCACCCAAGGTAGAGGCAGGGGTGGTTGCAGGAATTAGGTTTATGCAACCTTAGCTGGGACACAAATCCATGATTATCTTGCTTACAACGCACTTAGCATCAGTTATTTCCTAACATACATTCATTAATACACTTCACAGAAAGCACAGAGAACCACAATAATTACTCATATCTGGCACTTAGCAATGATAAACAGGTTATACTCAATAGATTAAGCACTTAGAATCTTATGTATCATATCTAGCATGCATTCATATCTCATAAGCATAAAGAATCAATAGATCTATCTAAACATATCAGAGCACTTAGCAAGAGAGAGACAAGCACATCAACAAAATACACAGAGTTATCGTGGTTCACCCCCACCCTGGGGCTACATCCACAAAGTCTTCTTTATATTATCTTGGTCAAGCAGTTACAACACGGAGCTTCAATGACCCTTACTTCACATGGGACAAAGGATTTGCGGAGCTCGCTATATCCCTCTTGCTTGCACTCAACACAAAGCCTTCTATAGTCTCTCGTAGAGACTTGCACTCAGCTCCGCTAGTCTTTCACAAAATTCACAAATCCTTATGATACTTGATCACTGTTGGGACCACATATTGTACCTTTTTGCTCATACTTTTTGCCATTATTATACCCTTCATCACCTGTATTTAGACTCATATTATCACTTCATCTGATCACCCCAAGGTATACA
>SNQJ01S0056405.1:52965-75766 GCA_010110895.2 Picea sitchensis | reverse complement strand
GCTTTTGGAATTGAGCATATACAGTGCGCAGCTACCTTTGAAACAAAAGACTTCCCTGGGTTGATAATTTATGTTTCACTTGGTTGTTTGAAATTAATTAAGCAATTATAGTGACCAACAATCACACAGATCCCGCTACTAGCACTAAGCCTTCAATATCCTACTCTACATAAGACAAGATATTTGCGCAGCTCGCTAGATCCTCTTTCCCTGAGTAGATCCAGGAACTAAGCCTTCTCACACTCTGTGCACTCAGCTCTTATTACAACATTCACAAAGCTCTTATAGTCACATAGACTTCTGATTACATAGATCCAACTTATGCACTAAGACATTGACTAGAAAGGGCCTCCTTTCTTACATGGCTTAGACCACTATTTATACATAAAAAAATGCCTAAAGAAGAGCCGAAATCCCTTTCTCATTACAATATTCCCAAAAAAAACCAAAAAGGTTGCACAAAAGGTGGAGAGATCCCATGATCTCTGATTCAGTATGCACTCCGTCTTCGACAGGAAGTCGAAGTACCAATGGTCAACTATGACCAAGTATTCCTCAAAACTTGGTTGAGGGATAACATCATTCAAAATCATTCATTAAGGAGTAGAAATTACTCCTAGTCTCTGGCAAAGATACTCAAGGGCCTCCCATGGAAGCGATTTTGTAAATATGTATGTCACTTGTTCTTTTGCTCCCACATATTCAACTATGATGTTCTTCTCTGCAACATGTTCCCATAGAAAGTGATACTTTATTGGAATGTGCTTCATCCTGGAGTGCATCACCGGGTTTTTTGAGATATTGATGTCACTTTTATTATAGATTGGAATGGGCTCATCATACTCAACTTGTATATCTATCAAAGTTTGTTTCATCCATAGAACATCTGTACGACATGTTTCTTTTGCAATATACTCTGTCTTGGCTATAGATAAGGATATTGNGCTTAGCAAAGATACTAAACACTCACCCAAGTAGAACGTTGATCCATTGGTGCTTCGTCGGTCATCAATGCAACCTATAAGTGATAGATCCTTTCCTTTTGGATACCATAATCCAAAATATTTTGTTCCTTTAAGATATCTTAAAATCCTCTTCACTGTTAATACATGTGATTCCTTTGGTGCTGCTTGAAATCATGCCACCTGTCCAACTGCTTGCATTACATCTGGTCTAGATGTTTTCATATATATTAAGATACCAATCATGGACCTGTGTTTCCTCCGGTCTGTAGACTTTGAATCATAATCTTTTCTCAACTTGGAACTGGTTTTCATAGAAGTGGTAACTAGTTTGCAATTTTCCATTCTAGACCTCTTTAGCATTTCTCTCATATACTTAGTTTGAAAAATAAAAATTCCTTGTTTTCTTTGACATATCTAAAGACCCAAAAATATGGATAGTTCTCCAAGTAATGACATTTCAATTTCATTCTGCATATCCTTTGCAAATTTTTGTCTTAACCTGTCATTAGTACTTCAAAAACAATATCATCAACATAAATTTCAACTAATAAAATATTACCTTGAGTTACCTTGATGTAGAGGTTGTTGTTTGTGCTTCCTTTCCATAGTTCGTAGGGTTTTTTGTCATTTTTGTTTCTTAGCATTACTCTGTTTTGAATGTGAATCGATGTATGCACTACATGTGTCCAAAAAATATCTGTCAATTTGGAATCCATTAGCATTGTTCGAGCCATTTCCTGTGTAATTATCATCCATTATGACAATGTTCCTTTGTATTTGAACCACTCTCTGAACCAATCTATAAATCCATTCTCTCTTCCACTATCATATATATGTCCAAACATGCTAAGTGTTCTTACGAATCCATCTCTGTCCATACTTTCAAATATTCTTCTTGCGCAATTGTCCATAATGTTGACCCATTTATCATTATACTATCATGAAGTCTTGATTACTTTATCAAACTGTACTTCTGCTAACTGATTGCTCTGAATTTTGCTTCTCAAATCTGCAAGCTTCTCAAAGGATGGTTCTTTGGTTTGTCAGAGCTATCACATAGACTTCCCCTGTCTAATATTCATATTACTTGGGAGTCTCTAAAATGGATGGCTCAGAACAATTCCTTCTCTAATGTGTATTCATCATCATCATCATTAGTAGATTTATCATCATATTCATTGGTAGATTCATTATATCTATGAGATATGACTTCTTTCTTTCTATCTGTGGATTCATCTTTCACTACAATGCCTGAAAGTGAAATCTCTTGAACATGTTCATTATTTACTTGTCCTTCCTTTCTTTCAGTTATTTTCCAAACCTTTATGTATCTGACATCCTTAATTTTCTCTGTAAAATTTTCTTCATCTCATTTTATTGTGAATCTTGTGATCTCTGGTACCTGGTATTTGTTCACCTGTTCTTCCTGTTTTCTTATCCATACTTTCTTATATCCGATATCAGTATTCTCTTTCATGGAATTTTCAATCATGCTTCTACAATCACTGGCTATGTGTCCATAGTTATGACATTTCTAACACTCAATATTATGTGTGACCATGTAGGAACTTCTTGCTTGAACATTTCTTTTATAATCCCTGCAGTCTGCAACCTTATGTCAAAATTTAGTACAATAAAAACAATGACCATAAAATAAATTTGCATACCTAGGAGTGAATGATCTTCTTTGTGGCATAGTCCTTCTAAATTTTTGCCTTCACTGATCATGATCATGATTGAATCTTCTTTGTGGCTTGAACATGGATGGTCTTCTTCAAGATGTATCTTTAATAGTTTTCTTAGATTCTGGTTGACCATGATTCCTTCCTTTGAGTACTTATGCATAACTCTTTATATTTTCTTCATTCCTCTTTTCTAGCAACCTAGAGTAATTCTCTTCATTCTCTATAACTGATGTGGATGTTTCTGTCTCTTCAACGTTCTTGTTGAGCTTGACAATTTTACTTCTCAATGTGACAAATTCTTCTTCAAACTTCTCAACCTCTTCTTCTTTCTTCATTATCTGAAACTTCATGACTTCTTCAGTTCTTTTTGCTTCTTCAAGCTGAATTTTTAATGCGATTATTTCTTCTTCAAGTCCTCTCTCTTCTTGAGCAAACTATTCCTCAAGCTGGTTTAGATCGTTATTTATTTCCTTAAGATGATATGTCAATATCTTCTCTCTCATTTATGCTTCTTCCTTCTATGCTGCTATGTTGGTTTCCAAACACTGCTTTTGATATTCAAGATTTTCCTCGATATTTCTGGCTTCTTCTAGCTAAGTTCTTAAGTTCTCAATGACCTGTTGGGCTTCTTAAAAAATGTGAGCACTTTCCTTTTGTTTCATCAATTCTTTCTTGAGTGAATTGTTTTCTTCTGTTAATTCATCTAAAACACTAGTCAATTATTCTTCATAATTGTCTTCCTTTTCAATTAGTTTTTCTGTTTCATTTCCTTCATGGAATTATATTTCAAGATGTCCACGTTTTTCACAATTAAAACAAAACAACATATCTCTCAAGATTATGTACTCTTCATCTTCTGAATCTACTTGACATGGTGAACATAATTGTTCTTGATTTGTATCTACATCTTCTTTGACATTTTTGGAATCTGTGATGGGTGAAGAATATATGTCATGTAACTTATCCCAAAGCTCTTTTGTTGATGAACATTTACCAACCTTTTCTCTTACCGTATTAGGTTATCCTTCCTAAATGAAATCCATTTCTATTTTTGTATTCATCCTGAATTCCTTCTTGGCTGTAGTCTTTTCCCTTTTTGAACAATCATATCATGTAACACCTGATAGCCAAATATAATGGCCTTGTGAATATAAAAATACATTCATCCTTATGCTTCACATCTCATACTTAAAACTATTCTGACCATTAAACATTGGTACTCCATTCTCAGAATAATCCATGATCTCCTTTGAGTGGTTAAAATGTTTCCTAAAGGAACCGGATCTGATACCAATTGTTCGATTACTGAGAGGGGGGGTGAATCAGTAATAGAGAAATTTAATCCTTTTTAACCATATAATACAAGTGTTATATCAATGTAGCATTATGATCCAATAAATGTAGAGTAAATAAGCAATGAACAAATGAACAATCATACACATACACATTACACCATTGTTTTACGTGGAAACCCAAAGCGAGAGAAAACCAATGAATGATTTTCTTATATGTATTGAAGAATTACATTCATTGGAAGCACCAAATTCCTTTGTTTTCTAGCTGCAACTGGAAGGAGGCTCCAACCCCCTAATTTATCATCCTACAACCTGAGGGAAGCTCTAACTCCCCAATTCTCTAGATACAACCAGAAGGAGGCTATAACCCCCTATATTCTCTGGCTACAACTAGAAGGTGGATAAAACCACCCGTCCTTGCCCCATCCAACCGCCCTGATGTATAATTAGAATGATGTAACCACTGCCACACTATCAATATGAGATATACTAATTTAAGCCTGTACCAATCAACCTGCACCAAAAAACTTGTACCAATAACCTGAACCATGCATAAACTATGCATCAACCATGCACCAACCTGCACCAAACAACCTCTAGTCAGCCTGTACCATAAATAAGTGCATCAACCATCCACAACCCTATACCATGAACAAGTGCATCAACCATGCACCAAACCTGTAGAAATAACATGTCCAAACAACCTATCTCATCAATATTATAAACCAAATCATATCTACTTAGCAAGGTCAATCACCAAGATGACTCTCAAACATGTGCATCAACCAAGCATAACACAACAACTCATAATCATCACCAAGATCAATATGTGCTTCTAGTATTATACCAACACAAGTATGCTACATCATCCATACACCATGTGTCAACAATATTACTAAAAAGTCCTTCCAACCATGTACCAAGTATGTACCAATCATGTATAAACTACTCATCAACAATGACTCATCAATATGTACCAACATCATCAACTATAGACCTCATGTATGTGCCAACTCATCAACTACTTGTCTCAACCATGTACCCAACATGTACGTCAACCAAAATCCCTCATCAATTTCATCATCCAAATCTGAATTTTAACTGTGTAATAGACCTGATGTATATGATCACATACCTACAAACCTTCCTTAACTTTAACAACAAGAGACTAGCATTTTCATCAATTTTTTCTTAAGTCTCACATGACTAGTTTTGGATTAGTCAACAACCCTAACTTGAAATAATCGTAACTATGTACCTGTAATAAATACGTATATGAAAATAGTATAAAATATTCTTCAGTGTTTTTTATGCAATTCCTCCAGTTGTCACTACTTGGAACCTCTCAATAAAGGAGTTATAGCAAAAATGGCATACCTTGTTGAATTTTGGCTTATTCTAGAGAGAGGCCTTGTAGAGCATGCCCCGCATGGAATATTTATTGAATGGATCTGAAAATTATACACATAATAGTACAGACTATACTCTAACCAATACATTTGGTCATACTGAATTTGGATATGTTATGAATAATTTATGATGTTTTTACCCGAAACACTTGTTTTAGACAGTTTCAGGACTAGCCACAAACCCTATTTTCCAAGGAGTGTAACTCCAAAAATAGAATGACCAACAAGTTGAAAGTTTTAACATAGATACTTGTATATGTTCCCTCATTGTCCTATCAATTTCACGGTCTAAATCATTATGAAAAAAAATTATTGCAAAAATGGTGAGATGACCTGTAAATAACATACCTTAGAAAGCATCATCAAAAGAATTTATCCTCCTTTGAATTTCAGCCTCCTTTTCTTCACCTTCCCTCTAAAATTTGTCTTAGATATCCTTTTTTTACCTTAGTCACTTATAGATATTCAATATGCTCAAGTGTGATATAAAATCAGAGAGTCTTGCCTTTTATTTATACTCTCCAAGTAGCTTCCTTAGAAGCATCTTCTAGGTCACTTTGCCTACTTTCCTTATTTTAGGGTTAACCCACTTCTAATTTCTCCATTAAATTTATTATTTAAATTATTTATTTTATATTCAATTTGAATTATAGTACACTCATCACTTCACTTTATTATTTACCTTCTAAAATTTCTTAAACCACTTTGACTACATTGACCTTTTGGGGCTTCTAGATGACATATGAGTGTCCTCCAACTTCGTAAGGCCATACCTCTCAAACCGTGAGGATTTATGTGACATTCCACATACCACCAGAAATGGAATGACATGTACTATCCATATAGAATAGTCTTACCTGAAAATATATCAAAACTCATACCATTATCCATCAAATAAACTTGGGTCCATTGCCCAAACCTGGGTTCTCCAACTTCTCATGGCCATAACTCTCTAACCGTGAGGAGTTATTTGACATTCCACATACCGCCGAAAATGTAATGACATGCAATATCCATATAGAGTAGTATTACCCTAAAATATATTATAACACATACCATTATACATGAAACAACCTTGGGTCCATTACCCAAACCGTTTTGCTACCAGATTTCGCTACCAGAATTTCTCCAAGGGTTGAAATCAGTCACTAAGGGTTGACATCAATATACAATATCACTCTCCAATAGTTGACATCAATGACAACCAACAATCCATACCAGCTATCCATCAACCTAAGCCATTTGTCTGACACATAACTCTCTAACCATGAGGAGTTATGTGACCTTCCACATACCACTGGAAATGGCATGAGATGTACTATCCATATAGAATATTCTTACCTTTAAATATATTAATACTCATACCATTATACATAAAAAAAAAATGGTTCCATTAACCAAACCTTTGTGCTACCGAACTTTCTTCAAGGGTTGACATCAATGACAACCAACTCAAATAATAAAGAGAAACATAGAGTAAACGATATTGTAGAAGGTTCGATGTTATAATGAGTCATGGTGGTTCAATGACAATTAACCGAACTGGGTTAAAAAGTTGAAGGAGAGAATTTGAAGTTTCAAGCTTGGTGCCTGGTGGTTTGGAGTTTTGGTGACATGTTGATACACGTGGCATAATAATATTGAGTCTAGGAAGGGTTCCACAAACAAGGTTCCAAATAAGGACCTCGACAAAGTGTTAGAAACTTGGATTGTGTTTCAATTACTCAATACCCTGAATTCCTAGTGATCTAGTGGTCCCAATATGAAGTGAATAGGACCAATCGACATTGAAATAGACAATCACGATATAATTTGAGGTCCATCGAATTCTTACTAAGTGTCGAGGTTGTGTTGTGTGTTTCAGTGGATCGTGAAAATATCAATGGTCATGAATTAATCCTGGAAATCATCTGACAATTGTTGAGTGTTAAGGGTTTGTGCTATGATGAGTGAGAATATTATGTGCAATGGAAGGAAAATGGGATTGATTTCATAGGATTGTGTTACAACATGATTTGAAGGAGAGTCAAAGGATATAGAGACAACCTTGTGAGCATTATTTATGTAGAATAAAAATCCTTGGGTGTAGGGGCTTATCATATGGATCTGACCTAATCCATAAAAATTCCCCACAACAACCTGTATAAATAACAATTCTCTAATTATTTTGACATGGGTGTGTGTTTTATGTGTGGAGTCAAAGTGAAATGTAGACTGAGGTTCTCGGGTATGAGAGAGAGAAAAGTGTGATTTCGTCAGGGTCGTTGGGAGGTTCGTAGGAAGGCAAGGAACATATGAATTCTTGTTAGCTATGAATATTTCAAGAAGAATTTGAATATTGAAACCTATAGTTGGTTGGTTCTTGCAAGATGTTTATTTTAGGTTGGTGGCTACATATATTGAAGAAATAGGTTTGTGCCTACATGTGTTGTTGATTTGGTTCTTAGGTGAAAGGATTCATGTCTCTTTTATGTTGGTGCATATAAATATTGTAATAGATTGGTGTTTTTAGCAGGTTGTTTCCTCTATTTATATTTTAATAAATGTCTTTCATGGTTTTATCCCATTTGGGTTTCCATTTTAAATATTTGAGCACTTTGTACTATATATTTGTATATGATTATTGCTTGTTGTTGATAAAGTAATGAAATAATAATTTCAGTATAGTAAAGAAAATTAAAAACATTATTTTATTGATTCATCCCCCCTCTTAGTATAATTAAGTGTGCCAACAATTGGTATCGAAGTCAATTCCTTTAGGAACAATCTAACCACTATAAGGTGAATCACTGCAACACACATGGATAGATAGGAAGGTTTGTCTACAAACATAGATCCATTATTTGATGGATCAAATTATTCCTTCTAGAAAAAAAGAATGAAAAATTATTTGATGGCTCTTGGGTTTGACATTTGGATTGCAACTAAGAATGGTTAGACAACTCCAACAACTCCACTACTAGATGCAACTGGAAGAAGGCTCTATGACAATAATTCTAAAGCCATGAATGCAATTGTGTGTGGTATGGAAGATTCAAAAATTTTCAAAGTCGTGCAGTGTGTTTCAACAAAAGAGATATGGGATAAGTAATAAAATACATATGAATAGAATGATAATGTCAATAAGGAAAAATTACAAACCCATAGAGGAGAATTTGAAAACCTTAAGATGAATGAAGAAGAGAGAATTTAAGTGTATTTTATTCGTGTGGGTGAGATTGTAAACAATGTCAAAGTATTGGGTGAAGAGGTTAAAGAAACCATAATTGTGCAAAAAGTTCTTAGGTCACTTCCCTCAATATTTTATCCCAAGATATCAATGACAAAATGAAGGACCTAGACAATCTAACAATAGATGAGTTACATAGAATAATAATTGAATATGAAATGAGGATAGAAAAGGATAAGGAAGAAAATCCATTCAGAAAGGAATAAACCTTGAAGGAATGAAATAAGGAAAAGACCAAAGAATAATAAACAAGTGACATCTCATATAGTGAATCAAATGCAAAAGAAGCCAACTTTATCAGAAAGTTGAAGAGGGGATCAAGAAAACAAAAAGGTAATATTCCCTTTAATTTTTTTAACTATGTAGAAGTAGGAAACTTTGTTGCTAAATTTCCTTATGAAAAAAAGATAAATAACAATAAATAATAAGGTTCCATCTTCAAAAATTACAAGAAGGGAAAGATTGAAAAGAGGAGAAAGTTATACAGAGAAAATAATAATTTATATACCAATGAGAACAATATCTCTTTTTATCATAGTAACAATGAATACAACATGAAGAAAGAAAAAAATGTTCGACATGAGACAAATATTCCTTAAAAGGATAGAATCGGGAATACTTTTCCATCAATATGGACTCATACAATTAGGTACCCAAATTATGTTTTTGGCTATTTTTATTCTTCAAATGGTTTTGATCATAGATAAATAGATTGTATAATAAATGAAAAAGGAAGTTATATGAGGAAAAACCACAAAGATGACTATTGACTCTTAAGGAAAAATTACAACTCTTTTTCCCATTTACTAAATTATAACACTATACACTATAACTGCAACAATTATGGGAATATAACAAAGTTTTGTAGAAGTGTTTTCAGAAAAGATAAGGAAGAGGAAACCCCAATAGTCATGCAAAGAAATCAGGGACAAAATAAATAAAAATCCTTCCTCATACAAGTTGCACTATATGCACAAAATAATAAGGATAAATGGTACATTGACAGTGGGTGCTCAAGTCACATGACAAGAGATAAAAAAAAAAAAATCACCTTGAATAATAATGAAGGAAATGTTACTTCTGGGGAAAATTCCACTTCAAAGACAGTTTGAAAAGGAACTCTTAGTATTGACAATGGAAGGGTTAAGGTAGAAAAGGTCTTGTTTGTTGAATACTTGAAGCACAATATTCTCATTGTTAGCTAGTTGTGTGATAAAGGACACACCCTCACTTTTAACTCCAAAGAATGTAAGATCGGAAAGGAAGATTCAAGAAAACGTATTGCAAGAGAAATCAAAACCCCAAACAATGTGTATATTCTTGATGAAATTAATGATAAAAATGCTTCATGGGGTAGACCAATGAAAGTTAGCTGTGGCATAAAAAAGTGGGTCAGATTAACTTTGACAAGTTTCTAGAAATTATCACTAAACAAGCAGTAAGAGATATGCCAAAGATCACAAATCCCTCAAACATTGTTTGTAAGAAGTTTCAACATGGAAAAAAATCAAGGGTCAACTTTAAGACAAAGGAATACACAACATCCAAACCATTGGAACTTGTGCATACAGATCTCTATGGACCAACAAGAACAAAAATTATGCAAGTTGAAAATTATTTTATGTTAATTATTGATTATTATACAAGAATGACATGAGTTTCCTTTCTCAGAAACAAATCTAAAGCATTTTAGAATTTTAAAGCCTTCAAATATTTAGTTGACAATGGGGGTGACCTGAAAATCAAATGTTTAAGGTCAGATAATGGAGGCGAGTTTACATCTAATGGAGTTAATTAATTTTTTGAAACACATGGAATAAAATGACATTATTCAACTGCAAGAACTACTCAACAGAATGGAGTGGTTGAAAGGAAAAACACACATGTACAAGGTATTGATAGGACAATGTTGAACAAATAAGTGTTTTCGGAAATTGTTTGTAGAGAAGTCATTTACATTGTAGTTTATATTATAAACAGAGGGAAAATGAATATTAACAATAATAAGACATCGTATGAATTATGGAAAGGCATGTATGCTATCACTCTATAATTTTCCCAAGGCTATGGAGGCAGTCACAAAGGCAACATCAAAACCACTTCGAGTCTTGTATCTAGACCTCCAAGACTCAGAGAGGGATATCTCTATCTGATATAGCTTTATTTGGAATAATATATTAGGCTAGTTATGCAGAGCATGGGATTTTTTATGGATTTTCAATTGGTTTGGTTGAGACATAAAAAGGACCATTGGGAAAAATGGAGTCAAGGATGAAATACGATTAAATGAATAGATAACAAAACCATATGTATCCAGGAAATATAGTCATATAATTTGATTCTTATAATTTGTAAGATGGAGAGAGGAAAAGATCAGAGGTAATTTCAAATACAAATTAGAGCTTATCCGACTTCTACATTCAATCTTTAGAAGAAAACATAGACATTGTCTTTAAGCCAAATTAGGATGTCCTTGAAAAATCCTGAGCATACTCTTCCTATAAGCAATGAGAATAGAAAAAAAAAATGAAAAACTAAGGAATTAAAGTTTAAATCAGAGAAAACTTCACCATAGAAAATGACACAAGAATCTGGAAAATAAAGTCTTTGTATTCACTCATTAAAGTCAATTAAAGCCTGTGAGAATTTTTACATTTTTTTATTATCCCAAGTCCAACCCTTGGTTCATCAAAAGTTTGCAGCTTTATATCCCTTACATCATATATCTAGATCCTAGAATACTGGATCAAATTTACTTAGAATAGAAAGTCAACAACTGACACAAGAAAATAGGAAAGGATCCTATAAAATAGGTCAACTCCTTATATTTAATGGTCTTCATATCCTTATAATCTTCAACAGCTACATAAAACCTTCCAAGGATAATGGATAAGGTGAAATTGCCATCTTTAGCAAAAGACAGTTTTTTCCCAAAAATAGAAAACCAATTTTATCTTCTCCTTCTTGCTAGAACCTTGAAAGCTAGAACAGAAACCTAAAACTGATGCCCTTATTTATTATCCATCATTACAAACCATCCTCGAGGCATCTGGGTGATAAAAACTTGGATCTGTGCAAAAATAGTGTCTCTCTTCCCTGTCTGTGCTTTCGATGGCTAAGAGAGGAAAAATCCGATCATGTTAGCCACCAAAAGCTCTACTTTCGGTGGCTAATGAACAGTTGAAATGTTCGCCTAAGCCGCCAAAAATTATGTCTTAGTGAAAATTAACAAAATTGTGAAATACATTTTGTCTTAGATTTAAAACACCTTAGGGTTGATCTTCTGAAGCCTCTGCATCTTGAGCAGGTTATGGAATGGTTCTAGGATTGTTAGCTTTCTCTGGATCATTCAAATGGATGGAGGCATTTTCTAGAGTTTCAAGATCAACAGGTACTTGAGGCTGAGGTCTTGAAGGCATGTCTTGCAACCTCAATAATGTGACCTTTTTCTTCAAATGCATATCTACTCTCCATGGACTATTATAGTCCTTTACGATCTTCTTCTTATTTTTCTTTTCTTTAACACTTTCAAGCGCGAATCTTTCAAAGGCTACATTGGTTTCTGTGAAATTATTTTATAGAGTCTCGTATTGGGTCTTTATCACCTTCTCTAACACTTCCTGTTGTGCTATTTTCTTTTTAAGTTTCTTAATATTCTGAGATATGGATTGCTTTGACTTGCTAGATGAGGGCTTTGCAATTTTTTTTCCTTGATCCTCCTTTGGTGTAGGTGTGGGAAGATATTCATACCCTATTGTAACTGGATCTTGTTCTAGGGATACTTCTTGCTCTGTTGCATCCTGGTCTTCTTCATCCTCAGAGATTGTATAAGGAAGATTGAGGATCTTCTTGTCCACTAGAGGTTCTTCTTCCTTCTCTACATCCTTGCTAAAATCCATTTTCTTGTTATCTGTTTTAGGCTTAGAATATGGAGAGGATTGATCAACTGCGACTAGAGATATGGATCTCCTCTTTCTCTTTCCACTTTTGGGAGTGGAAGACCTCGTTGAAGAAGACCCCTTTTTATCCTCTGGCTGTAAATTAGTCTGAAACTCATTCCAAATTAATAAGCGGCCCCAATCCTTGTTCCTTCTCTGCAATAGCTCACAAATCAAGAGCTTAATCAAACCATGACGTGATAATCTCCCTGAAACCTTTCTTGGTTTAGCCTTGACCTGATGAGCCATCTTAGTCAAGCTTCTATAGAGGTAATAAGGCAGGTTCAAGGGGCTCCTACCAATAAAGTGATTCATCAAATTGAAATGATAAATCATTACCCTATTATATCTACCCTCACAGGTTATGTAAACAAGAATTGACTTCAGCACATGCTTCCATTTATCCTCCAGAAAAGACATAGGAATGTCTTTCTTCCATATCAAACACTTCTACTCTAGTTTCAAATAAGACCTAAATTCAGCCTCCTTCATAACAATGGTCTTGAACCAATTTTCTCCAGTCCTTGCTAGCTCTGTCACATCTACTATGAGAGTTTCATCCACCAGGAACTCATCTTTGCCAATGACTACCTTTCTACCATCAAATGTGAGAGAAAAAGATTATGCCACCTGCTGATGAGAGATCTGCACTTTTTTACAAAATTCGTAACAACCTCTGTCCTTGAAGAGATGACACACCTCTGGGTGTGATTCCAAGTAACCAATATCATAAATATCCTTCCTTAATGTTGGTCCTCTTCTCTTCATTTGTTGGAATGCTCATGTACCTGCAAATTGAAAGATTCGAGCTTGGGAGGAGATAGACACAGTGTAGAATCAGGGAGGTTTTTGCTCAACTATGAGAACGATGAGAAATGGGGAAATGCGATTAAGGTGAGCCCTGATTTTGAGGGATTTGAGAGGGTAATTAGGATTTGAAATGATAATGATTATTTGATAAACCTTGAAGTATAGGAAGTACAAAGACCACATGATTTCATGAGACCTACAGTTGAAATGATCAAGTCAGGATACGCTGAGGTCAGATCCTAATTCTTAGGATAGGTGTAATATCTAGAGGGCTTAGGGTTAGATAGATCAAATCATAATCATAATAACTCGTAAAACACCTCTTACCAAGTCATACTCGACAACCCCTCTATCTTTTCGATGGCTAACTACAATAATAACATTTCACGAAGATGAGCTGATCATTTTGAATCTTCCTTTGATTTCGATGGCTAGGAGAGCCCCGAGTTTCGAGTTTAAGCTACCAAAAGCTAGGGATTTCAGTGGCTTAGAATCCCTTTTGAAAAGGCACTTAGCCACTGAAACTTGTATTTTGAGTTTTTTGAAATAAAAAATAAATCAAATGTTTTTGGAACTTTATTACAAGCTTAAAGCTCTTTAAAATGAGCCTTAAAAAATTTAGAAATGTTCTTTTTAATAACAGCCTAACACTTAATCAAATGAAATTGACTAATTTATTTGAGGACATAATAGGATAGAAAACCGAGAATTTCATCACGAAACCCACAAATAGATTTTGAATCATTAGATCTCATGTCATTATAGGTCACTAACATAGGCTCCAATTGGGGATGATAGCTCCCGAGGATGTGTCAAGATTCTTAGATCTCCAGATTTTGTAAATCACTGCCTTATCCATGGGCCGATCCCTCAACCTATACCTCGATCTATATTGCACCTTGGTGACTAGAAATCAGTTGATTATCCATTCTGACCTTGACTGAGTCTTTGAAGTTAAACATAAAACAAAAGAAACCATATACTTTCTCGAAAAGTTTATTTGCATACGGTAAATATGATAAAAAAATGTTGATCTGATGATCTTATTTATATACATACATCCTATTCTAACCTGAGGATGCTTGATATCAATCGATATGAAATATCCAGTGTAACCAGTCAAACATTGGATCTGAAACCTGGGCTCTTTCACTGATTTTTCCCAAACTTAGATGTAGATATGGTAATGATATGTGATGAGGATTTCTATCTTGATATCCTTTACATGAAACTTGATCAATATGAAAAACCACTAAACTGTTGAAAATGTATTGTGGTCTTTCCATGAAAAAATTCTCGATATAGATATCTATAGGGTCCAAATAGACCTGAGCTTTTCCTTGGCATTTGGAATCAATCCATTGCATCTCCCGACCTTGTGTTGCATGTGAGATCTCCAAGTCTTCAAACATCTCAAGATGTGTTTGTATTTCATCTGATGGGTTTTTCACTAATATTTATGTTGAACCAGACAATGGGGTAGACTGTCTGATCATATCCATATCATAAAAAATAAAAAAAATTCATTAGGAATAAATGAAACCAGATTTTGAAAACACACATCATCCAGAATATCAGATACAGGGTCATAAAATGCTTCATATAATGGTGGCATTGGTCGTACTGGTACTTCATGGTTACACTGTGACTTTCAACTAGAAACTAACCAAGATTTCCTCTCAAAATTTGAAATGAATTAAATCACAGAGGCAGTGAATCACAATGGATCATCTCATTACATGTTTCAGGCTACATGATTTCATCTGAGGTTCGACCTTCAAAAAGGATCAAGGGTTGCACCTCTAGATCAACTTTTGTATCTCCCCTATTTTCCTCAACCGATGCATTAGAAAATTCCTCATTATTTCTATTCACGACCTTGTAATGTTCCCTTAGAAGTGAGGAAAAACACAAGGGAATACATTCTGCATTTCCTGGGAAATTTTCTGCATCCTCCTCCTTGAAATCTTATTGGGTATGCAGAATCTGATTTTCATCTGTACAATGTGATAACTAGGCTTCTTCTTCCCATGAAGATAATGTTGGCTACTTTGAACAATAATATTCAATCTCAACCATATATTCACCATTCTGAAGATCATATCTGAGTATATTGTCTATGTAGGGGATGTCATCAAACATGCACAACATCTCCAAAGATTTTTCCACCACCACCTGATTTTGAACTTCCTCTCTGACTATATCATGAATTGAGTACATGAAGAAATCCTTCAATGGTTTACGATAATGAGGCTAGGATGATAAGTTCTTGGGGACATTTATTCTTGTTCTTCCAAAGTTAAAGGTACATGAGGCCTTTGAAAAACAATTTCCTCTTTCCTGTTAATATTATGCAACATTTCGTCCATGGTGCTGGCTAGAATGTCCATTTTATCTTCTAAAGATTTCAGTTGATCCTTTTATTTGTTCTTTCTAAATGATTCTAGATTTGCCTTCCTGTTCAGCAGGTTAACTTCCACATTGACTACAACATTTTGCATTTCTTTTAGGCTTGTTGTATATCTTTCTTTTAACTAGAATGTCATTTTTGGATCAAAGGCATCTAGGTAATGCAATTTAGCTAAACCAGGAGGTGGCCTCACATCCATAGGTATAGAATGATACACCTTGTTGAACCTGGTTGAGAATTTTTTTATAGTCTCTCCTGAATTTCTTTTCAAGTGGTCATACTCTTATAGGATGAGGAAAAAATTTCTCACTATCACCCACCTATCTAAGAAAACTTGCATGAATTGATGAAAATTGTTGATGCTTGTAGCTGGAAGGTTCTTAAACCAATATTTAAATTTATCTAGCAATGATAGGGAAAACATCCTGATACAAACATCGTCTTCTTCCACCTCAAACAGATCAAGGAAATATTTAAAGTTCTGGATGTGTTTTTCAACAGTGATATTGGCATCCTCTCCATCAAATCTAGGCAGCTTATTGTTATAATTGGTAGGGAAGTCATGGAGAATAGCAGGAAATTCTAGGGGCTTGTATCTGTCTAGGATATTTGTAGATATAAGAGGTAAATAAAGGGGCTAATGGTTGACTGGAATTTCAACCATGGGAGGAGATGAAGCATGCGATTTGTGTTTTGCTGGGATATCTACATATACGAGAGTGTATACCCGGGATATAAGTAAAGGATGAATCCTTTGGGATTCTTCATCTTGGTCATGATCATTATGATATTCAACAATTAATTCTTGAACTGGATTATAATAGGAGAGAATAAAATTACAGATAAAACCAACTATATCTTGGATACAATTTGAGTTTGAATACCTGATCTTTCCAAGTTGCCTTTCCATGTTTCAGGTCCTCCCTCCAGTGGAGACTTTGAGTTTTCACTGTCTGCAGCTAATTGGACTCGCCAGGTGAATGATCTCAACCTACTTGTGTCTGGTCACTGTCCACAATCAGTGATCATATCTGGAACTTTGAAGTGTACTACTAGGGAAAGTCTCGAGTATGGTCGCCATTATGTTAGCACTCTGTAATTTTCCCAAGGATGTGGAGGAAGTCACAAAGGAAAGATCAAAACCACTTTGAGTATTGGATATATCCCTCCAATTATCAGAGAGGTATCTCTCTATCTGATATAGCTTTATTTGGAATAATATATTAGGCTAGTTATGCAGAGCATGGGTTTGTTTATGGATTTTGAATTGGTTTGGTTGAGAAATAAAAAGGACCATTGGGAAAAATGGATTCAAGGATGAAAGATGATTAAATGAATAGATAACAAAAAAATATGTAGCCCGGCAATATAGTCATATCAGTGGATTCTTATAATTTGTAAGATGGAGAGAGGAAAAGATCAGAGGTCATTTCAAAAGCAGAGCAGAGCTTATCCGAATTTTTCATTCAATCTTCAGAAGAAAACATAGACATTATCTTTAAGCCAGATCATGGTGTCCTTGACAAATCCTGAACATACTCTTCTTATAAGAAATGAGAATAGAAAAATAAAATGAAAAACTAAGGAATTACAATTTACATTAGAGAAAACTTCACCGCATAAAATGACACAAGAATCTGGAAAATAAAGTCTTTGTATTCATTAATTACAGTCAATTAAAGCCCGTGAACATTTTTACATTTTTTTGTCATCCCAATTCCAACCCTTGCTTCATCAAAAGTTTGTGGCTTTAGAGCCCTTACATCAGATATCCAGATCCTAGAATACTGAATCAAATTTACTTAGAATAGAAAGTTAACAACTTACACAAGAAAATAGGAAAGGATCCTATAAAATAGGTCAACTCCTTATCTTTGATGATATTCATATCCTTTTAATCTTTGATAGCTACAAGAAACCTTCCAAGGCTGATGGATAAGGTGAAATCTTGATCTTTAGAAAAAGACATTTTTTTCCCAAAAATAGAAAACCAATTTTATCTTCTCCTTCTTTCTAGCACCTTGAAAGCTGGAACAGAAACCTAAAACTAATGCCCTTATTTATTATCCATCATTACAAACCATCCTCGAGGCGTATGGGTGAGAAAAACTTGGATATGTGCAAAACTAGTGTCTCTCTTCCCTGTCTGTGCTTTTGGTGGATAAGAGAGGAAAAATACGAGCATGTTAGTCACTGAAAGCTCCTCTTTCAGTGGCTAATGAACAGTTGAAATGTTCGCCTAAGCCACCAAAATTTTTGTCTTAGTGAAAATTAACAAATATGTGAAATACCTTTTGTCTTATCTTTAAAACACCTTAGGGATGATATTCTAAAGCCTTTTCATCTTGAGCAGGTTCTGGAATGGCTGTAGGATTGTTAGTTGTCTCTGGATCATTGAAATGGATGGTTTCATTTTCTAGGGTTTCAAGATCAACAAGTGCTTGAGGATGAGGTCTTGAAGGCATGGCTTTCAACCTCAATAACCTGACCTTTTTCTTCAAATGCATAGCTACTCTCCATAGACTCTTATAGTCCTTTATGATCTTCTTCTTCTTCTTATTTTCTTTAACACTTTCAAGCACCAATCTTTCCAAGGCTGCATTGGTTTATGTCAAATTCTTTGATAGAGTCTTGTATTGGGCCTTTATAACCTTTTCTAACACTTCCTGTTGTGCCATTTTCTCTTTAAGTTTCTTAATCTTTTGAGATCTGGATTTCTTTGACTTGCTAGATGAGGCTTTTGCAATTTGTTGGCCTTGATCCTCCTTTGGTGTAGGTGAGGGAAGATATTCATACCCTGCTGTAACTGGATCTTCTGCTAGGGATACTTCTTTATTTGCTGCAACCTGGTCTTCTTCATCCTCAGAGTCTGTATAGGGGAGATTGAGGATCTTATTTTCCACTGGAGGTTCTTCTTCCTTCTCTGCATCCTTGCTAATATCCAGTTTATTATTATCTTTTTTAGGCTTAGAATATGGTGAGGATTGATCAACTGCATATGGAGAGATGGATCTCCTCTTTCTGTTTCAACTTCTAGGAGTGGAAGACTTCCTTGAAGAAGACCCATTTTTATCCTTTGGTTGTAAATCAGTTTGAAACTCATTCCAAAATAAGAAGTGTCCCCAATCCTTGTGCCTTCTCTGCAATAACTCACAAATCAAGAGCTTAATCAAACCATGATGGGATAATCTACTTGCAACCTTGCTTGGTTTAGCCTTGAACTGATGAGCCATCTTAGTCAAGCTTCTGTGGAGGTAATAAGGTAGGTTCAAAGGGCTCCTACCATTAAAGTGATTCATCAATTTCAAATGATCAATCATTACCCTATTATATCTACCCTCACAGGTTATGTAAACAAGAATTGACTTCAGCAGGTGCTGCCATTTATCCTTTAGAAAATACATAGGAATGTTTTTCTTCCATATCAAACACTTGTGCTCTGGTTTCAAATAAGACCTAAATTAAACCTCCTTTGTAATAGTGGTCTTGAACAAATTTTCTCCAGTCCTTGGCAGCTCTGTCACACCTGCTATGAGAGTTTCATCCACCAGGAACTCATCTTTGCCAATGACTTCCTTTCTGCCATAACATGTTAGAGAAAAAGCTCCTATCGCCTGTTGATGAGAGCTCTACATTTTTTTACAAAATTTGTAACAACCTGCATCCTTGAAGAGTTGACACACCACTGGGTGTGATTCCAGGTAACCAATATCATCAAGCTCCTTCCTCATCATTGGTCCTCCTCTCTTCATTTTCTAGAATGCTCATGTACCTAGAAATTGAAATATTCACGCTTGGGAGGAGATAGACACAACGCATAATCAGGGAGGTTTGTGCTTAGCTATGACAAAGGAGATAAATGGGGAAATGTGATTAAGGAGAGACCTAATCTTGAGGTATGTGAGAGGGTAATTAAGATTTGAAATGATGATTATTATTCGATAAACCTTGAAGGATAAGAATTACAAAGACCACATGATTTCGTAAAACCTAGAGTTGAAATGATCAAGTCAGGATACGTCGAGGTCAGATCCCAATTCCTAGGACAAGTGTAAGATCCGAAAGGTTTAGGGTTAGATAGATCAAATCATAATCATAATAACTCATAAAACACCTCTTACCAAGTCATACTCGACAACTCCTATGTCTTTTCGATGGTTAACTACAATCATAACATTTCACTAAGACGAGCTAACCATTTCAAATCTCCCTGCGATTTTGGTGGCTAGTAGAGCCCCGAGTTTCATGTTTAAGCCACTGAAAGCTAGGGCTTTCATGGGCTTAGAAGCCCTTTTGAAAAGGAACTTAGCCACCGAAACCTGTATTTTGAGTTTTTTGAAATAAAAACTAAATCAAATGTTTTCCAAAGTTTATTACAAGCTTAAAGCTCTTTAAAATGAGCCTTAAAAAATTTAGAAATGTTCTTTCTAATAACAACCTCACACTTAATCAAATGAAATTGACTAATTTATTTAAGGAGATAATAGGCCGACAAACTGGGAATGTCATCACGAAACCCACAAATAGATTATGAATCATCAAATCTCCTATCGTTATAGGTCACTAACAATATCGACATCTGTCAAACATTTGATAATATTTGGAAGCAAGTGTTATATCAAAAGAGATGATTAGGATTTAGGAAATTTTGACTCAAGAGAAGATGAAGGAAGTTTCCTTGGTTATTCATCAAGAAGAAAAACCTATATATGTTACAACAAAAAACTACAGAAGATTGTTGAAAGCATAAATGTCAGAATAGGTGAAGTCATACTTCATAAGAATAAACCGCAAATAGAATAAATGGAGTGAAATAAAGAATAAGAAGAAGAAAATGAAGAGGAATATGAAAGAGAACACAAATATACACAAATCCCATCAAGGTTTGTGCAAAAGAACTATCCATAAAACTAAATTCTTGGTGAAAACAATGTTGAAACACAGACTAGGAGACAATTGGAAAGCACTTATGAACAAGTAAATATCTCTTTGTTGTCCAAAATAGATCCTAAATGTTTTTCATATGATAGTATTGATCAACATTGGGTTATTTATTTGGACTAAAAACTAAATCGGATTGATAAGAATGAGACTTAGGAACTTGTCTCAAGTCCTAAAGACAAAAATGTGATTGGTAGAAAGTAGTTATTCAGAACTAAGTTAAATGAATATGGAAAAATAGTCAAAAGCAAGGAAAGAATCTTATGTAAGGAATATTCTCAAGTGGAAGGTATTGAATTTCAATGAACCTTTGATCCTATTGCAATATTGGAATCTATTAAAATACTTTTGGCAATTACAAGTTTCAATAATTTTAAAGTGTATCAGATGGATGTTAAGTCAACATTTATGAATGGAAATCTAGAGGTGTACATTGAACATATATAATCATTCCTATTGTCATAAAATGAAGATCATGTTTGTAGATTGAAGAAAACACTTTATGGATTAAAGTAATCTCCTAGAGCATGGTATTCAAGACTTGGCATGTACTTGCAACAACTTGGTATTCATTTCCTTTACATTTCCTTGTATGGTATACATTGGAAATGGTATGGTATGGTATGGTATGGTATTCCTTTCCTTGACTTGCCATTTCTTGGTATGGTATGGTATGGTATGGTATGGTATGTAAGGCAAGGAAAGGTATGGTATGCCTTGCATTTCCTTGGTATGGTATGGTATGGTATGATATGGTATGCCTTACCTTGGTATGCCTTTCCAAGGTATAGTATGGTATGGTATGGTATGTCTTGCCTTTCCTTGGTATGGTATGGTATGGTACGGCATGCCTTGCCTTGCCTTGGTATGGTATGGTATGGTATTCCTTTCCATGCCTTGCCTTTCCTTCACTTGCCATGTATTGTATTTCCATACCATTCCTTTCCATCACATACATTTTCATGTCATTCCATGCCATGTCATTCCATGCATTACCTTTCCTTCACTTTCCATGCCTTTCCTTTTCCATGATATGCCTTTCCATACCATGCCATTCCTTCCATGGCATGCATTTTCATATCATAGCATGCCTTTCCATGTCATGCCTTTCCATGGCATGCCAGTCCATTCCATGCCATGTCTTTCCATGCCTTGCCTTGCCTTTCCATTCCATGCCTTTCCATACCATTCCTTTACATGCCATGACATCCCATTCCTTTCCATACCTTCACTTTCCATGACTTTCCTTTCATTCACTTGACATGCCATGCCATGTTATGCCTTGACTAAATGAACATGTTTAATACATAAATGAACAAGTTTAATACCTAAATGAAAAATTTTAATATGTCAATAATGATTGTACTAAATGAACAAGTTTAATACATAAAAATTAGAACCAAACGATTCATTAAGCATGTAATTCTACAACATGTTATCCCTTATATCTTATATAAAAATATTTGCATGAGAATTCCAATGGTTTTCTCAATGAGGCATAGTGCAATTTCCGAAGAGGAGGTTGATTTTCAACAACACTATGTTTGGAATTTTTGGGTAGTGTAGTCACGTGGGCCTAGGAAATATTTATTTGTGGGACCTTGCAAAACTCCATTATGCTACTCGATTTTCATTTTATGCCCTCAAACCAAATTGGTCACATGTCCCTAAATGGCTTGAGAAGGCAAGTTGCAACTCATGATAAAACTCAAACCAACACTCGTATGGGAGAATAGTTAGTTTCAATGAATCCATAGCATCGGGTTTCAGCTATGGGGGCCCTTTTGTTGTCATTTTGTCCACTAGAAAACCATTTGTGGGAGTATCTTTGGCACTAGGGTTTTGGCCAATGAGGCATAGTGCAATTTTTGAAGAAGAGGTCGATATTGAAGAAGACTATGTCAGGAATGTTTGGGTAGTATAGTCACGTGAGCCTAGGAAAAATATACTTGTGGGAGCTTACAAAAATTCGTTATGCCGCTCAGTTTGGATTTTATTTCCCCCAGACCAAATTGGCCACATGTCCCTAAATGACTTGAGGAGGTGAGTCGCAACTTGCGATAAAAATCAAATCGGGACTCAGATGGGAAAAATGTAAGTTGCATTGGATCCAGAGCAT
>SNQJ01S0056405.1:19545-38512 GCA_010110895.2 Picea sitchensis | reverse complement strand
ATAAGATAAATCTTTGAATATCATCTTCATACAATTATGGGAGACTCAAATCTTTGTTACAAGACCCATCTTGTAGTTCTCAGATCCAACTGAGAAATGAGGAATCCAATCCTCATAACAAGTCCCATATTGTTGATCTCATATCCAACTGAGATGTGAGGAATCCAATCCTCATACAAGACCCAGCGGCACCAACCTAATAGAATGAACTTTCATTCAATCCATTATATATAAATATGTATACTTCAACAAATTCAACTGCATTTGTTCTCACCATTATTTCTTGTTTATATAGGCTTCCAACTAGTGTGAGTTTGAATAATCATGTCTTTTGATATTTGAACCATTGTACCTTTTCATTTAAAATGACAATTTAAACTTTAATTAATATCATTTTTTCCTTTTTTTTCTTCATTCATATTTTCATGATTTAAATTTATTTTAATGATGGTTGTGTATCAATTCATATGTCCTCATGAGTTGATCACAAAAATGGATCAACTCATTAGATCATACTTGTGCTTCTGCTTCGTTCTCGTCTCACCAACACATCATGTTCGATTATTTATCGATTCTCTGTATTGTTCTGGTGTAACTCTCTATCGAATGAAACTTGTATGAGGCACTCCTTTCAAACCATTTTCATATGACTATAGGCGTAGAACCATGAGATTATTATTTAAGCATTACCTTTATTTTTCTTTTTCCATATGGCCATATGCAGTGACCATGCGCAAGGCCAAATGATCCATTGAGCATTTATCATAATCAATGGTCACGATTCAATCTCTCGATGATATGGACGACTGGCGGAATTTATCCCTTCAAAACATAGGGATTTAAACTTTTCAAACCTTTCAAAACTTATGAATCAGATTTCTCGAAAAATTTGGATGGTTTACGTTTATTTCACGGAAATTGATCAATCGTCAGATTTGATTCTTATAAGGCTTAATATGATGGCTAGGACTTAATAAAACATTGAGATGGATGACCACCATTTACTCTGGGACTTCAGCTATTTCCACATACGCTATCCTTCCACTATAGTAGATCTATGGATAAGAATGCACCCAAAGTGATTTTTTATATCAGACGAACCATGTCTACTTCAGGATTCCATCCTGTTGACGAGCGAAATTGACTGCCCGTCAACTGGAGGAGTGAATCCGGTCCGAGGTTGTCTATTTAACCCAAGTCGTTTGGATTAATCCACTCCGACGGGTTTAGCAGCTCCATTGGTCGATCTAAGTCCTAAGAAAGTAAAAAAAAAAAAAAACTAAAGAAACTAACTAAGTGAAAAACAACTGCTGCAAACTATATACAAATCTAATATATATTCATAGTTTGCTAACTAATATTTATAAAATAGTAATTCTACTTATTAAATGTACGGTGTATCGGTATGATTAAATATCTATTATATATACAGTATTCACAAAATGCAGGTTTTGATCAAAATCTGCAAAATCATATATGAATTGACTTATGACAGCGAAGCTCGTGTTTTTTTATATTTTATAACTTTTATAAACAAGAAATGAAATGGTAGTTATCTAGCTGAGAAATAAAAATAACAATCTGTACTGTGTATCTAAACTACAAAAAAATCTTATATTAATTAAACTAATAGAATTCTACTAGCAAACTAACCTGTAATCGCATATCCATATGTGTCATGTGTGTAGCATCTACGTTTGTTGTTTGATGAGGCCAACCCACACAAGATTTACCCAATGCTTCTCGTAAACGTGAAGTCGTAACGCTTTGAATGCTAATGACAGAACAAGTAAGATATGTAGCAACAACAATTTATCATTTGACAAACGATCATATTAAGATAAATTTGAGTATGCCAATTTGTATATAACTGTTCATTGAATAAAGAAGATCAACCTTCTAATGATCAAATGTAAACAGATTAATTGTTGTATATAAAATGAGAGACATAAAATATGGACACTATTTAAAACCCATCACATCAACCTGTAACAAATTATGATATCTAAAGTAGTCAAAATTTGGTTACAAATCGAAATGAGAAAAACTTGAACAAAAATATGATATATTGAAGCTAAAGTTGTGCAAATATCCACTTTCATTCAAGTCTAATAATCACAAATCCATAGTTTCTGCTCCCAGGCAGTGATGCGTCTTTGTTGACAAAATCATACATTTATAAAGGCCAGAGGATCAAAACATTCCCTGTGGAAATTATCAAATTTGTTCCAAAAATCATGGGGAATACAATCTCCCAAATTCCCATTTCTATCCAAAACTAATAGCCTAATCTAAAACCATGTAAAGAAATAGCATGTTCAGAGATGCCCCTAGCGATCCAATTTCCTTTAGAATTTGTATGTACCTGAAAACACACAAGAATAAATGATTTCAGATTGCATTTTAATTGTAAAATCAAAAAATTTGAATTTTAGTAACTAGCTACAGAATCTCACGATTCTGTAGCTAGTTATTATTATAAAAAGAATCGTGTATTATCAATTCAATCAAGACAGAAATAGATGCAATTTGATCAAACAAATCTTGTATGCTAATTCAAAACAAAAACAAAATCATCTTAAAATCTCTTTTAAAATAACATACCTCGTATTCAGGGATTTTAATCAAGCTATTTTTGAATTGGCAATGGCAATGGTCGCTTCCACATTTTTAAAGACAATAGAGCATGTGGTCTTCTATATTTTATCATTAGCTTGTAATCTGTTGTTTTCCTTAGTTAGCACATTCACTCGGTCCTCTAAGGACTTGATCCGATATTGGAGCAAAGGGACGTCTCTGTAATACCGGTCAAGCCACGACTGACATTCGTTGCACTGTGGTTGAATAGGCCATGTATTCACAGGTGAGGAAATTCTTATTTGACCTGTAGGTTCTCTGTCGATTTTGATCCTAGGGAAGTTTGGGTCATCTCTAAGACACGATGGGAGGTTTTTCACATAGTCATAGGGATTAACTGAGCAAAGTTCGTGTGAGTATGGATACTCGGTTAGAAATCGTTCGATTTTGGAATCAAAATCTTCACTTAAAAGAATTTGTTTTTGGTCTATGTTTTCTTTAGATTTATTATGAGCAGACCATGAAACCCAATGTGTGGCCTTTTAAGCCTTGTAATTGATATCACTGTTACCTTTACCCTTTTTCCGTGCAGATTTTTTAACAGTAACAGGCTTACCACCATCTTTTGGACATGAATCAGGCAAGTTATTGGGTTGGGTAGTGTTCGGGTAGGTCGAGGGTTCAACAGAGGGCAAGAGTGAAGGAGGGGGAATGACAGGCCCGACAAGGGTTTCTGTAACAACGAATTTGTCAACTTGTCCTATTTCAGGACTAGAAAAACCATTCCTTAACAAGAAAGCGTCCCAACAATCACCATTCAACTTCAACTGATGAACCGTAATAACTTTAATTAAACAGTGGTGGAAGAGGTTGGAGTCGTCTTTCTCCCTTTTGAAACGTTTAGCCATTTTGTATAAACTCCGAAGGAGGAAATATGGCATGTTTAAGGGAAAATCGATGAAACTCAGGAGCAACCGCAAGTGGTATAAGAAAACTAAATCGTATCTACCCTCACAGGTAACGAACTGCTTGACAATGGCTAATAAATCGTGCCATCTAGGTTTTAGAGCTGTAATGGGCATACCTTTGTCGCAGGTGTTAATATTCCTTGAGGTAAACAATAGTGACCAGGGTACTTGATCAACCTTTGAATTTTTAAACCATTTTTGTCCCACGGCTGGCAGACCAGTGGCTAAGCTAATGAAATCTTTGTTCAACTCGAGTTGGACGTCCCCAATTTTGGCTCTTCAACCATTGAATGTTAGAACGAATTATTGAGCAACTGCTAGGTTAAAACCCTCGAACTCCTCAAAAAAGACCCGCCAACCATTCCCCTCTAAGTCCTCTCGGGCATTATTAAACAATAACAAAGTTTGAACACCGTTGGGTTCGATTCTCACTACAGGAGCCATAGATCATAGCACAAAATCAACAGGGTATTCAGCGATAGGGTTTGACAGGATAGACACAGAACCATTGTGCCAAAGCTTTCCGAATACAATGAAAAGGTAACTCGAAGTGTAAGGGCAGAGCGTTAATGCTATGTGTGCAAGGATAGTGGTGTAAATCGAGGCCATGCAAGAACATCATATCGGGTTGTACTTGGAATGACACCTTTGTGTAATGGCACATTCAAATCATAACAGTGCATATCCAAAAGAATTTTAATCAACATGTCAAATGAACCATTACATAACCACGATTTGACCCAAAAATGAATGTGTCAATCAAACCATTGTGTCAAAGACTTTGTAAATCAACACCATATTAACAATAGTCAAATGCATAAATGTTTGGTGTTTCGATAAATATGTGACCAGTGGTGTGTTTGAGGTCAAGGAGATATAACCATATAATCAAGTAGGTTCATGATAAACCAAATGATAATTTTGATGTAATCAACATGAATTCCAACTGTGGGTTTTCACACTTGCAGTCGTGAAAACGAAAACGCAAAGCAAGTATGCAAAAAGTGAAGAATAATGATATCATTTAAACAGTTGTGACGATTAATGAGGGTTTAAAAACCTCGTGTAGGCAGCTTGTCAAAAATATAGACATTAATATGGCTGCCAAAAATGGCGACACACTGGTAGAAGCAGTTATCTCTGTGAAATGAACAAGTCCAGATTAGGATAATGAGAAAAACTCCAACTCGAAAGCAACTGGAAAACTGTGTGAACATCATCATCAATCATAAAAAAAAATCTAGTTTCAGATTGCTTGTTATTTTAAAAGATGAGAACCGATGACAATCTTAACAAAAGCGAGCCACGATATTAAAGATAATATCTCCAATACTATTGACAGAGCCACTGCTGCCAGCAGGCGTCCATAGCATTGACAGGGATGCCATTTAACCCACTCCAATATCTGTATCCTACCAAGAAGTTCCAGATCAAAACGAAGGACATTTAAGGTCAAAAGATATCATATCTGAGAATTTTCATATACTTGACATTGCTTCGCTGCCAGCGGGCCTGTTCAGTACCCCAACGAAGTTATCTTGGCATCATGCATGCATTTACCTACTGCCAGCAGACCTGTTCAGCATCCCGATGGGTTTACAAGAACTTCCCACAACTCTTTAATGATTTATTTAGTTTTAAAGATATTTAATCGAGCGGGGTGATGCTGAAAATCGTGATATTTTGGACATATTTTAATAAATTACAAACCTTGAGAGAATTTTTTAACTGTCCTTCATTAAGATATAGAGATGGTTTATTGATAAACCAACCTTTGAAGGTAGGGAGACATCTCTGAGTTGTTCTCTTAAGGAACAGGGACAACGTAAGAAGAAATGGATGATCGTGACAAGATTCAATTATAGATTGAAATCAATAAATGCCTTTCAAACAACAGGCTTTATTCAACATGGCTGTAAACTTCAGAAGCATATCATAATTGATGTTTAAACAACCTTCAACAATTATTTCAGAGGATAAATTTGTCTATTCTCTTTGTCCAAACAGCTCATGATGCAGGTATATGTATTTCAAAAATAAAAAATGGTAAGCGTAAGGGAAAAATCAAAACCAAAACAGCAAAGAAAAAATGAAAAGCAAGCAAAGGAAAAATATTTACACAGGGTTGTTATCAAGTGAAATACCTTTTTAGAGCTTGGCCATTCACTGGATAGGTGTCTGGCTGTCCCTCTAGACGCTGTAATCTGAAAGAGCTGGGACCCAATTTCTCAGCAATCAAAAACAGTCCTAGCCATAAATTTTGAAACTTCGTATGCTCTCCCTTTCCCTCATGTGGTTTGTCCCATTTTAGGACAAGGTAACCTACTTCAAAGTTTCTGTCAGAGGCAGAGTTGGAGTCAAACCATCTTTTAACCACAAGTTGATGTTGATCCAACTTCCGTTTTGCTTGAGCCCTCACTTCCTCTAGTTTTAACAATGCGTTAATTCGATTCTCCAAAGGGGGGTAGTCCTCTTCTTGTATTTTCTGTGATAGTTGCAGTGAGGGAAGAAGAATATGTGGTGGCAGAATTGCCTCTCTGCCATAGACGATAAAGAAGGGAGAGTTACCCACAATAGTTTTTGGAGTTTCTCTATCAACCCATATTGCGTTTAACAGTGCATTATGCCAATTTTTACGGTTTTCAGATACCGTTCTCTTGATGATTTTAATCAGATTTTTATTAGTTGATTCTGCCAATCCGTTACCTTGAGGGTAATAGTTGGCAGAATATTTTAATATAATTCCTTTTCCAAGAGAGAAATTACTCATCTCAAGAGATGAAAAATAGGAAGCTTTATCGAATACTAAACAATCAGGGATACAAAAACGAGTAATAATATTTGAATTTAAAAAGGCAATCACCTGACTGGTATTTACAACTTTTAATGGGGCAACTTCAGACCACCTAGTGAAGTAATCCATGGTTGTTATGATAAACTTATCCTGCTGTGAGGATGGCAGATTGATCGGGCCTATAATATCAAGACCCCACTGCTGAAAAGGGGAGTCTACTGAAACAGGCTGCAGAGGGAAGGTTGGTTTCTGTATCCGTCTGGACGCTTTTTGACAAATAACACACTTGCAACACAAGGCATGAGCATATTTAAAAAGTGTAGGCCAGTAATAACCTTCTCTTAATACTTTGTGGGCAGTGGTATCTCCACTGAAATGCCCACCAACTTCTCCTACATGCAATTCTAATAAGACCTTTTATGCTTCATGTTTCTCAAGACAGTGCATTAGTACTCCATCAAAATTTTGATGAAACAGAATACCATTAATAAACTGAATGGAGGAAAATTTCAATCTTAGTGCTCTTTTTTTAGTGGGATCCAAGTGATGGGGGGCTGACCCATGTTCAAGACAAAATTTTATATCATCATACCAGGGGCTAATAGGGTTTTGTGCACAACAGATTAAATTTTGGTAGTGTTGTCCTGGGTTTGACACATCATTTTCCTTTTTTTGTCCTGCCGCTGAGTCAGCGACTAACTTGCATAGCCCTTGACCTCTCACTATTTGTGCTGGGGTGATTTCTATGTCATACTCTTGTAAGGAGGTGACCCAATTCACCCTCTTTTCACCTAGTTCTTTCTGTACTAACAGATTTCTGACGGCTGGGTAAGGGACGATAATTTTCGTCCTAGATTTCAAAAGACAAGATTGGAAGTTCTTTACTGCTTTAAAAACAACATAGGCTTGTTGATATACTGCTGGGTAATTAAGTTCTGCACCTTTGAAGGTTGAGCTCATAAAGGTGATTGGGACTTCATTGTGTTCATCATTCTTTTGAGTTAGGACAACAGCGTAGGAGTAGTCAGAAGCGAATGTGTAGAGAGTGAAGTCTTGCGAAAAGTCGGGGCTCATCAGAGAAGGAGAATCTATTATGGCCTTTTTTATTGAATTAAAATCTTGGTTTTCTAAGGGTCCCCAATGGTATTGTACATCCTTTTTTATTAAGTTATCTAAAGGTCTCACCATTTCTGAAAAACTGGGGACGAATCTCCTAACAAAGTTTATCTGGACTAAGAAAGACTGCATAGACTTTTTTGACGAGGGAGGGGGGAGTTTTGAGATGACTTGAGTCCTTTCAGGGTCGATAATCATCCCTTCGCTTGATACAATAAATCCTAAGAGATTACCTTGTTCTACTGTGAAGATATATTTTTTAGGATTCAAGGAAATGTCGTACTTATGACATCGCTGTAGAATGAATCTTAAATGGGCTAGATTATAAGCTTTGTTTTTTTAAAATACAGTAACATCATCCAGGTAAACTATAATAGATTGATTGATTAAGCCTCGAAAAGCAATATCCATCGCTCTCTGTAAAGTGGCACCAGCGTTAATGAGTCCAAAGGGCATTTTCCTATAAGCGTAGGTGCCCCATGGAGTGCGGAAGGTATTTTTAAGTTGGTATGGAGGAGACATCAGGACTTGGTTATACCCTGAAAAACCATCCAATAAGGATAATCTTTCAGAGCCAGATACCTGTTGAAGGATCTGTTCCACGGGTGGGACAGGGTAGTTGTCTTTATCAGACGCTCGATTAAGATTTTGGAAATCGACACATAGTTGGATTTCACCACTCTTCTTCCGGATAGGGACAAGATTAGAGACCCATTGCGTGTTCATAAATGGGAATATTATCTTAGTGTTCAGGAGTTTATTTAATTCTTTTTTGACGGTCGGTTCGAGTTTTGGGTGCATTTTCCTTAACTTTTTTTGAAATGGTAAGGTTTGGGGTTTCATAGGAATGACGTGTTGTATGATGTTAGGATAAAAGGTTTTTAGGTCATCGTACATCCAAGAAAAAAAATCTTTGAATTCCTTAAACAATTTAATAAATGTCTCTTTCTCTTGTTCAGAACACCCCACCCCTAAATTAATGCACTGTGGATTGTCTTTAGTTCCCAAGTTTACTTTTTCATACATTAAAGAGGAACTATTTGTTTTACAGTTCACCGATTTTTTGAATTTGTCTTGAAGATCATAAAAATTTTCTAATCTAACTACAGATTTCGAGATAAAATTTACCATGTCTGATGAAGATTCAGGAGATCTCGAATCTGGTATTACTGTGAAGTCACGAATATCCTCATCATGAGTACATTCGTCGATCATTGCACCTTGGAAATTTTCTTCCATATGCAGGAAACTAATAATTTTTTTATCGTCGTCGAAGACTCTCCAATTTGTGATGTTGTCGGGGACGGATGGCCTGAACAACAGTTCAACGGAGAATGCATTCGAGGACAAGCCTTCTGCAAGAAAGAGTTTCGAAGCTACATTATCTAACAAGTTAGCTTCTGAATTATTCAATATAGGAATAGAATTTATGTTTAAAGCAAAAAACTTATTCATCAAATTCCATACCTTAGATTGGTAGCTTTTAAGATGCGGAGATAAATAGTGGATATAATTTTTTACCTATCTAACCACGATTTTCGAATTGCCAAACACAGTGAAATTTTGAACGTTCATATCTAATGCTTTCCTAAGGCCTTGCAATAAAGACTCATATTCTGCTGTGTTGTTTGTACATTCAAACTCTAACCTGCATGCAATCAGGGTTTTGTTACCTGCTGGGTCAATAATCACGTAGCCTGCACCAACTCCTTCCTTGGATTTTGACCCGTCAATGTAAAGAGACCATACTTGATTTTTATCGGGTGCATGAGACCATTGGATAGAAATTGTTGACTGCATATATGCCACAATTTTAGACTACTGCTCCAGGTTAGTGATAGCAGAAGTTTCGGCCATGAAATTGCTAAAAAAGGTATCCATCCCTTGTATTTCGAGTGAATCGACAGAAGGTGTAAATGGTTCATTGGAGTCATTTAAATTTGTCACTATGAACTTTAGGTAACGTTCACGATTTACCTTGATTCTGTTGGGCTTTCCATTCTCGGGCAACCACAAGTGAGACCAATCTGTCGCGAAATAGCCGTGTAGTTGTTCTGACTAGTCTCTGCTTAAAAACAAACCATAAAATTCTAGAATATCAACAACAATAATATCAATTACTTGATGAACTTTGGGGTTAGACGATAATATTATAAGCACATTCATTAATTCGCCTATAACTTTAACACTAGTTCGATCAAGTTGGATGATCTTTAAGGTGGATGGTTGAACTTCAACATTAATCTTCTGAAACACAGACCATGGAATTATGTTGGATGACGCTCCTGAATCTACCATACAATTTTGTGCGTTCCTATTGAAGATTTCAAAAGTTAACAAAAATGGAGGGATGTTTATGCGAGTACTAATGGTGGAAGCTTGTTGCTTTTTACCCGCAGCCTCTAAAACTAATTTATCTACATTTGTTACATTATTTACAGGAAGGTCTCTTTTCTCATGAGGATTAGAAGTATTCTTAGCAGAGGCCTTCTAAGGAACTTTTGGGTTGTTCTGAAACCTTTGTTACTGCTTGGATTGTCATTTTTGTTGTTCTATGTGATATTCTATAACATTTTTTGTAGCAGAAACGAGAATTTTAATAATTCATAAATATAAATGTTAGCCCTTAAATTTTTTAGATCTTCAACTAAATCATAATCTAATATTGGGTTTGCATTATTCTGTTTAGTATTAGTTGTTATAGACTGTTTTGGGGGCAAAGTCATCATGTTTTCAGAAGAAGGCTTGTTTGTTGTCTTACTCCTAGTATTGTAAGGATGTACTGTCTCAAAATTAGCTTGAAAAATGCTATCTGAGAAGTGTCCAAAAATTTTCGGAGAGGATTCATCATCTTCTACTGTCTCTTGTTCAACTACTTCCTCAGGGGTCTCAAGAGGCATCAAGTTATACTATGCTTCTAGAATCGTTTGAATAGAAAATTGCAGGCTTTCTAGATTTAAGCATTCGATATTTGAATTAGAATGGTTGGTGGGAAAAGGCTTCCTAAATGGGGATTTGTAAGGCCCTTTGCTCAAAGAAGCTTCTTCAGCCGTCCTTTTCAAATCTATAACTTGATTTGACAGTTTTTGAACGACGTTTTGTAAGTTTTCTAGATCAGAGTTTTCAGGTTGCATTTTGTTTTGGGCAGGTCTAGGGAGGATTTAAATTTTCTTTTTGGAAGACAAACCAGTCTCTATTTCATTGCTAGTAGTGTATTTTAAGCTGAGGATGTCTTTCTCTATCTAACTGGCCTCTTCGAAGGCCTCTAAAAACGTGGCTTTCTTAGATCTCTTTACCCAAATGGCTATACTTTGATATAAGGCTTTCATATAATATGCTATGATAAGATTCTCAGTAGGCATCAAATCTGTAGGGATTCGGTTCTTTAGTGTTAAGAATCTTTGGTTAAAGTATTTTATTTTCTCTTTGGGGTTCATTCTTAAACTAGAAATCTCCATGACTAGAACTTCTGGGGACTTGTTGTCTCCAAACTTCTCAAGAAAATAGGATTCAAACTTCTCCCATGACATGATGGTATGGGGCTGTTGGGCAAAGTACCAAGTAGAGGCATTGCCCTTGAAGGTGTAGGGAAACAATCTACAGACTATGTCTTTGTGCTTGACATTACGGAGTCTAATGGCTAACATAAACTTTTTGATGTGATCTTCGGTGATTTGTTTGGAGTCCGGGTCAAATTTAGGGAGCCACTTCTCCAGGTGTTTGGGTAAGGGATGTTGAGGCCCGGGTATAGCCACTGCATCTTGGTAGAGCTAGGGTCTGGTAGGATTGTTCTAGTTGGCCATTGGTGTGGGCGGTGTCGAAGTCTGGGATGAGGAACTACCTTCGTCTGAGGATTCTTCTCCAGAAGAAGAAGGGGATGAAGGAGGTGGTGAGGGTGGTATACCAGATCCTCCTGCTGCAGGAATGAGGATTGGATCTGTAGGGTTTAAAGTGAGCTTAGTGCCTCCAAGTTGTTCTCTGATATCAGAGAAATCTAATGGTTGGTCCAAAGGTCGGTTTGGTTGTCTTAAATGTGCGAAGGAACTATGTGTTCTTATGAGATATTGGCGGACAATCTCTTGTACGTCACCACCTATAGGATTTGGAGTTACTGGTTCTACTGTGATCCGTAGATCATCGTTTGATGTGGTTGTTGTTTGAGGGACAATGTTGTCATTTGAATGACTTCTTGTCACTATAGGTGAGCGGGTGGGTGGTGGAGGAGTCTTACGACCACCTTGTGCCATTAATAATTTTTAGGCCCTCCTTCTAGCGCCATTTGTTGATGGGCGAAATTGACCGCTCGTCAACTGGAGGAGTGAATCTGGTCCAGGGTTGTCTATTTAACCCAAGCCATTTGGATTAATCCACTCCGATAGGTTTAGCGGCTCTATTGGCTGATCTAAGTCCTAAGAAAGTAAAAAAAAAAAAAAACTAAAGAAAATAACTAAGTGAAAAACTGTTGCTGCAAACTATATATAAATCTAATATATATTCACAGTTTGCTAACTAATATTTATAAAATAGTAATTCTACTTATTAAATGTACGATGTATCGGTATGATTAAATATCTATTATATGTACAGTATTCACAAAATGTAGTTTTTGATCGAAATCTGCAAAATCATATATGAATTGACTTATGACAGCGAAGCTGGTTTTTTTTTATTCTTTACAACTTTTATAAACAGGAAATGAAATGGAAGCTATCTAGCCGAGAAATAAAAATAACAATCTGTATTGTGTATATAAACTACAAAAAATTCTTATATTAATTAAACTAATATAATGCTACTAGCAAACTAACCTGTAATCGCATATCCATATGTGTCCTGTGCGTAGCATATACATTTGCTATTTGATGAGGCCAACCCACACTAGATTTACCCAATGATTCTCGTAAACATGAAGCGGTAATGCTTTGAATGCTAATGACAGAACAAGTAAGATATGTAGTGACAACAATTTATCATTTGACAAACGATCATATTAAGATAAATCTGAGTATGACAATTTGCATATAACTGTTCATTGAATAAAGAAGATCAACCTTCTAATCATCAAATGTAAACAGATTAATTGTTGTATATAAAATTAGAGACATCAAATATGGACACTATTTAAATCCCATCACATCAACTTGTAACAAATTATGATATATAAAGTAGTCAAAATTTGGTTACAGATCGAAATGAGAAAAACTTGAACAAAAATATGATATATTGAAGCTAAAGTTGTGCAAATATCCACTTTCATTCAAGTCTGATAATCACAAATCCATAGTTTCTGCTCCCAAGCAGCGATGGGTCTTTGTTCAAAAAATCATACATTTATAGAGGCCACGGGATCAAAACATTCCCTGTGGAAATTATCAAATCTATTCCAAAAATCGTGGGGAATACAATCTCCCAAATTCCCATTTCTATCCAAAACTAACAGCCTAATCTAAAACCATGTAAAGAAATAGCATGTTCAGAGATGCCCCTAGTGATCCAATTTCCTTTAGAATCTGTATGTACTTGAAAATGCACAAGAATACATGATTTCAGATTGCATTTTAATTGTAAAATCAAAAAATTCGAATTTTAGTAACTGGCTACAGAATCTCACGATTCTATAGCTAGTTATTATTATAAACAAAATTGTGTATTATAAATACAATCAAGACACAAATAGATGCAATTTGATCAAACAAATCTTATATTCTAATTCAAAACAAAAACAAAATCATCTTAAAATCTCTTTTAAAATAGCATACCTCGGATTCGGGGATTTTAATCAAGCTATTTTTGAATTGACAATGGCAGTGGCCGCCTCCACATTTTTAAAGACAATAGAGCCTGTGGTCTTATGTATTTTATCATTAGCTTGCAATTTGTTGTTTTCCTTAGTTATCACATTCACTCGGTCCTCCAAGGACTTGATCTGAGATTGGAGCAAAGGGACATCTCTGTAATACCGGTCGAGCCATGACTGACATTCGTTGCACTGTGGTTGAACAAGTCATGTATTCCTAGGTGAAGAACTTCTTATTTGACCTGTAGGTTCTCTGTCAAGTTTGATCCCAGGGAAGTTGGGGTCATCTCTAAGACATGGTGGGAGGTTCATCACATAGTCATAGTGCTTAACTGAGCAAAGTCTGTGTGAGTATGGATACTCCTCGGTTAGAAACTGTTCAATTTCAGAATTGGAATCTTCACTTAATAGAATTGGTTTTTGGTCTGTGTTTTCTTTAGGTTTATTACGAGCACACCGTGAAACCTAGTGTGCGACCTTTTAACCCTTGTAATTGATATCACTGTTACCTTTACCCTTTTTCCTTGCAGACTTTTTAACAGTAACATGCTTACCACCATCTTTTGGACATGAATCAGGCAGGTTGTCGGGTTGGGTAGTGTTCGGGTAGGTCGAGGGTTCAACAGAGGGAAAGAGTGAAGTAGGGGGAATTACAGGCCTGACAAGTGTTTTTGTAACAATGGATTTAGCAACTTGTCCTATTTCAAGACTAGCAAAACCATTCCTTAACAAGAAAGCGTCCCAACAATCGCCATTCAACTTCAACTAATGAACCATAATAACTTTAATTAAACAATGGTGGAAGAGGCTGGAGTCGGCTTTCTCCCTTTTGAAACATTTAGCCATTTTGTATAAACTCCGAAGGAGAAAATATGACATGTTTAAGGGAAAATCACTGAAACTCATGAGCAACCGCAAGTGATATAATAAAACTAAACTGTATCTACCCTCACATGTAACGAACTGCTTGACAATGGATAACAAATCGTGCCATCTAGGTTTTAGAGCTGTAACGAGCATACCTTTGTCGCAGTTGTTAATCTTGCCTGAGGTAAACAATAGTGACCAGGGTACTTCGTCAACCTTTGAATTTTTAAACCATTTTTGTCCCACGGCTAGCAAACCAGTGGCCGAGTTAATGAAATATTTGTTCAACTCGAGCTGGACATCCCCAATTTTGGCTCTGCAACCATCGAACGTTAGCATGAATTGTTGAGCAACTGTCAGGTTAAAACCCTTGAAATTATCAACAAACACTCACCGACCATTTCTCTCTAAGTCCTCTTGGGAATTATCAAACAACAACAAAGTTTGAACATCGTTGGGTTCGATTCTCACTACAGGAGCCATATCTCATAGCACAAAATCAACAGAGTATTTGGCGATAGGGTTTGACAGGATAGACACATAACCATTGTCCCGAAGCTTCCCTAATACAATGCAAAGGTAACTCGAAGTGTAAGGGCAGAGCGTTAATGCTATGCGTGTGAGGATAGTGGTGTAAATCGAAGCCATGCATGAACATCATATCGAGTTGTACTTGGAATGGTGCCTTTGTGTAATGGCACATTCAAATCATAACAGTGCATATCCAAAAGAATTTTAATCAACATGTCAAATGAACCATTACATAACCACGATTTGACCCAAAAATGAGCGTGTCAATCAAACCATTGTGTCAAAGACTTTGTAAATCAACACCATATTAACAATAGTCAAATGCATAAATGTTTGGTGTTTCGATAAATATGTGACCAATGGTGTGTTTGAGGTCAAGGAGATATAACCATATAAACAAGTAGGTTCATGATAAACCAAATGATAATTTTGATGTAATCAACATGAATTCCAATTGTGGGTTTTCACGCTTGCATTCATGAAAATGAAAATGCAAAGCAAGTATGCAAAAAGAGAAGAATAATTATATCATTTAAACAGTTGTGACAATTAATGAGGGTTTAAAAACCTCATGTAGGTAGCTTGTAGAAAAGATATAGATTAATATGGCTTCCAACACATCCTTCTCGAGTGACGCAACTTATTTAACGTCACATGTTGACATGGAACAAGCCGATTTCCTCTTGACACATGTCATCATATGATTATTCCATGTGTACTTGTTGACATGGTTTGCCACATGTCCTTGCTGATGTGGTCTGCCATATGTCATCGCTGATGTGGTCTGCTGACATAGATCTCCCACACGTCCTTGTTGATGTAGTTTGCTGATGTGGTCTTCCACATGTCCTATTGAATCGGACGGTTGAGGCTTACTTCGGATGATCCGATGGTCGAGAATTTATTTCATCTCTCCGGGTCTTCGGTGTAATTTTTCAACCTATGAAGTAAAGCAATGCATATATATTCTTAAGGAAAACATAATTTAATCAATGGCTCATACACAAAGTACACAAAGATTGTATACTGTAAACCCTCAACCAGGAAAACCTTTCTTATATTCATTATTGAATTTCATCATTAACCATACAATATATAAAATGTTTTTAGTTATTCCGTAGATACCAAAACCCTAATCCCTTAATCCGATATTAATTTAGTAAACTACTAAAAATAGCAAAAACCGCCCAAAAAAATAATTTATTAAACTACTAGAGGGATCGTCAGACGCAGTTGTCGAACCTGACACACCCACACACACACACACACAAAGAATATACAACATACCCAACATTCTCCCACTTATTTTTTTCTTTTCATCCAGGGGTTCAGGGGATTATATAGTCAACAATCCAGGGCAACAATGCCCATTGTTACTCTACACCATGAGAAATGTTTTGTGTTCATAGACTTTGCCAATGAATTTGCAACATTCTTCAAAGTTTCAACCTTTAGAACAACACCTTCTTTTCCTCAACCATGTCTCTCACAAAGTAATATTGAACATCAATATGCTTTGTCTTTGAATGATAATCTAGGTTCTTTTCCAGGAAGATTGCACTCTTAGTGTCACAATCTAATCTCACTGCTTGTTGTACCAACCCAATACCTGAACACAATATTTGTAACCATACTGCTTCCTTGCTTCCATGAGTGGTTTCCATGTATTCAACTTCTGTAGTTGATAGTGCCACTACAGCCTGTCTTTTGCTCATCCAACTGATTGCTCCTCCAAATAGGTTAAACAGATACCCACTTGTAGATATTTTACGATCCAGATCTTCAGCCCAATCTACATCAAAAAAGCCATGTATGTCCACCATTGTGTCCAATCCTGGTCTTCCTTGGTATCACAATCCATAACTGGTAGTGGCACGAAGATACCTGAAGACCCTCTTTATTGTTGTCCAATGCTCATTCCCCAGTTTCGACATAAACCTGCTCAAAACTCCCACTGCATGTGTAATGTCCGGTCTAGTACAGACCATTGCATAGATCAAACTACCAACTGCACTGGCATATGAAACATGGGACATGTCCTCTTCTTCTTCCTGTGTATTGGGACACTGATCTGAAGATAACTTTACACCCATATGAATAGGAACCTTGACTGGTTTACTTCCATACATATTAAACCTTTGCAATATCGTCTCAACATATTTTCTTTGATTCAACTAGAGTTTCTTGTTTGCATGATCTCTTTTAATCTACATTCCCAGAATGAAGTTAGCAACATTGAGATCCTTCATGTCGAATTTGGAGGATAGCTGTGATTTCACCTCCTTGATAACATCCATGTTATCTCCTACTAACAACATGTCTTCAACATACAACACTACATAAATGAAGTGATTACCAACCTGCTTGGAATATACACAATGATCAGCCCTGCTTCTTACAAATCCCAATCCAAGGATGTATGTGTCAAACTTTTGGTACCACATCCTAGGTGATTTCTTCAGGCCATATAGTGACTTCTTTAGCTTACAGACCAACTCTTTCTTTCCCTTCACTATAAAGCCTTCTGGTTGCTTCATGTAGATTTCTTTTTCCAGATCCCCATGTAGGAATGATGTCTTCACATCCATCTATTCCACTTCAAGATCAAAAGCAACAACAATAGGTAAAATAAATATAATAGAAGTTAACTTAGCAACAGGAGAAAAAATCTCAACAAAGTCAATTCCCTCTACCTAGTAATAACCTTTTTCTACTAATCGAGCTTTGTATTTCTCCACTTTACCTTGTGCATTAAACTTTTTCTTAAGAAACCATTTTCTACCAACGGATTTTCTTCCAACTGGAAACACAACTATATCCCATGACTCATTCTTATCCAAGGCATCCATTTCTTCAACCATTGCCTTCTTCTAGAGTTTACAATCCTATGATTTCATTTCTTCCCTAACAGTTATGGGATCATCATCAGTAATAGATAAAGAAAAATTGCAACAGAAATCAAATGGACTATACCTTTCTAGTTGTCTTTTATCTCTCACTAATCTCCTCAATACTGGTGAGGTTCTTGTTCTTCTTCTTCTTCTTCTGCTTCCTCTTCTTCAGATGATTCATATTTTGCATCATCCAAATCAAGCTCTATTTTCTCAGGTTCATCTTGCATTGGTAGGAATTCTTGTTTGGACACATATTTACCTCTCTGAAAACAACATCTCGAATGTAAACAATCTTCCTGGTTTCTAGGTTCCAAGGCTTACAACCTTTCACACCATCTTTATAACCAATAAAGATACACTTTTTAGCCTTTTTATCCAGCTTACTCCTATTTTTCTTTGGAACATGTACATAATCATCACAACCAAACACTCTAACATGTTGAAGAGAGGTTTTCTTTGCATACCATACCTCGTGTGGAGTTTGATCATCCAACGTTGATGAAGGTGATCGATTGACCAGGTAACATGCTATACCCACTGCCTCTACCCAAAATTCTTGTCCTAACTCGACACCGCTGAGCATGCTCCTTTCTTTTTCCATCAGTGTCATGTTCATACTTTCTGCAACTCCATTCTGCTAAGGAGTGCATGGAGTAGTCTTCTGCCTTGCTATACCACACTTCTTATAGAATTCTTTGAATTCATTTCCACAGAATTCTCCACCATTATTTGTTCTCAATACCTTTATTTTCTTCTCTGTCTGATTTTATACCAGAGCCTTAAACTCTTTAAATTTATCAAATACCTCAGATTTATTTCTAAGAAAATAAATCCATGTGTTCTTTGAAAAATCATCTATGAATAAAACATAATGCATAGATTTACCTAGGGATGGAACAGGAACAGGTCCAAACACATCACTGTGTATCAACTCTAAGATACCCTTTTCTCTTGTAGCACCAAATGGGAATCTTACTCAATTATGTTTACCATATATGAAATGTTCACAGAAATCAAAATCTAGAGTCCAATTAGACATACCTTCAACCATGCCTTTACCCTGTAGTGTTCGAAAGCCCTTTTCTCTAATATGCCCCAGTCTTTGATGCCACAACATGGTCTTCTTTTCAGGGATGATATTGGTCTTGTCTTCTTTATTTGTCTACTCAAGGACAATAGAACTATTACACCCATTAGTATAAGTGCATCCGAACAACTTGTACAGAGTTCCACATTGAACTCCCCTCATCAACACCATTGCCCCTCGTACCATCTTGGAAGTTTTCTTTCCAAATATAGTATCCACTCCTACATCATCCAACTTGCTTACAGATATTAGGCTCCTGGAAAGTTTTGGAATGTGCAGAACCCCAGGGAGTGTTCTAATCCTTCCATCTTTTAGCAGCAACTTAACCCTTCCACG
>SNQJ01S0056404.1:0-31153 GCA_010110895.2 Picea sitchensis | reverse complement strand
GGGACCTAAAATTCTACTTTCTCCATATGAAGTCCAATGAGGTTGGAACCACTCTCAAACATCCTGAAACAATTAATGGTAATGTTAAAAATTTAAGTAAAAGGATGAAAATGAAAGATAAAGGAGAATGTCACTTTTAAGATAAAGGAGAATGTCACTTTTAGTTCATCCTTTTACTTTAAGAATTTAACATTACCATTAATTACTACCCTCAGCTGCACACCAAAACACCTTACAACTCCAACTTGTTTTTAGGTTATTAGGTTTTTAGAGGGTTTTAGGATGAACGCTCCCTGGACGCTCCCTAAAAAACCAGGGAGCGCAGTTTTTTAAGAGGGAGCGCGCTCCCTAAAAACGCTCCCGAAGGGGAGCGTTCAGGGAGCGCACTTGGGAGCACGCTCCCTGAACGCTCCCCTTGGGAGCGCGATTCGGGAGCGGGTTCGAGGGGGGGGGGCGCTCCCCCGCAGCCTAGCTCAAAACCATACAAATTTCGTGAGTACTCTGGTATGCCTAACTTACTCATTTTACAATGGGAGAATTGGCACACAATACATAGATTCCTTTCAAATTCTATAGGCATATCCACCCATTCAAGACAACATTCATAGAAAATAATCCTTCATTTTAGTCCATCATTACTCAAGTACTCATACTTGCAGTGAAACAACCAGTCTAGTCATCAACAAACATACACATTCTTGCATACAAATACAGGCATCCAACCATTTTATTTCAATTACATAGGGTGTAGGGATACTTATCTATTACAATTTGTGACCAGCCAACTGACTATGGGTGTTCGCCCTTCCACCCAATCGTAAGCTCAGATGCAACGATTCTCTACATTTTGGCCACCCCCGTGCCAAGCCATGATACCACCAGGGAGATCTCTCTCATGTTCTTAGGGAATTTTTGGTAGATGAGGGTTTCCCCACTCTTAGTAACATGTCCTTTTTCAACCGCCTAGTCCAAGCCCGGTCGAGGTTTATCAGATGCCCTTCAAGCATCAAGCTCACGACCTCTTGCTCAGGTTGGGTTTTCTAGGTTCTCCAACCCGTCTTATGACCAGTTTCTTGCCCTCTGAAAATCCCTAAACTCTCCTCCCGTTCTTTTGTGCTGGTGTCTCCCCTCTTTCCCTTTCTCGTGCCTTTTCTTACATGCATGCTCTCAGAAGGTTCTTGATCTGTCCTTCTGTTTCTTCTGTCAGAAGGAAACTCGTGGGTCAATTTGGACTGCAGAATTGGTACTCTCTTGTACCTTTGGCTGGTAGCCTCTGTTGTCCTAGTTAGATTTTCCATATCTGCATTCATTAAGGGTGGTTGGTTGCTCAACCACCAATCCTCCCTCATTAACCAACTTTCCTTGTCATCTGGGCTAAGGAGAAGTCTGAATATTCCAAAATATCTCAGCAAGGAAGTTTGGGTCATCTTGTCATAATGAACCCCCTTCCTAGATTTCCCATTCTTTCCCTTGGTAGTATCATGGATAGTACTTTGAGGCTTCGCCCCCACAGTGAGTTGTTGGCAGTTACAATTAAACAATAATATATTTACAATATTTATATGCCATTGCATGGCAATCACTAATTATGATTAATTACAAGCTGGAAGAAACAGGGGTGTTACAGTATGGTCCCGTCTATGTTAGTATGCCCTCGGGATTCTCGACTATTTTGGAGTCTTCTTGGCACATGCCCATCAATTTCCTTGGTTCTCTTTTGCGCCTTGTGATTGCTCTAATGGGCAACCTCTCTTTGATTTATTTTGAGCCCTGGCCTTTCAATTTTGTTGTTTCTTGGTCTTGGAAAGCTTTAGTTTTTTAGCACTCTGTTTTGGTATCTTTTGAAAAGGGGATCCCCCATTGAGTTCTGGAACCAGGGATTTCTTTGGGACCTTTACCCTATGCACCAGACTGAGCCTTGGCACAAGCTTTGTTATTATTGTTTCCCTTGGTTTTCTATTTACATGGATTACAAGGAGGCACAAGAATTCAGAAGGGTTTTGAGAAGCCATGAGGAGTCAATACAATGTAACAGAACCTTTATTTTTTCAATGACCTTTAGGTTCCACGAGAATGAACATCAACGCACCTCACGATTGACTGCCATAATTATGAATTCCCTTATCCAGAAAAAGCAGAAAATTGATGAATTGGAAGCCGAGTGTAGCATGCTGAGGAACATGGTTATCAACTTAGTAAAGATTCACACTCAGCAGCTTCTAACCATACAATGTCCACAAACTCTATTCAGGTAGATCTAAAGGAAGACGACATAATTCACCAGATGCTAGAGGATATGGACCTTGAGAACACCCTTCCTACCAATCATGGGCAGGATTCAGGAAGAAGCCAACAGAAGCCATGTTTTCCAATAATTTCTATGTTTAGTAAATCAACTAGAATATTAGGATTTTTTTTAAGTTATATACCTGCAAGTTTTACTGCAAGAATCACTGGGATGTAATAAATGTAAACTTTTGAAAGTTGTTTAATAGCTTTTAAGCATTGTCATCCATGTTTGAAAAAACAGAACAATTGTTTTCATATCCTGCTGTTCAGCTTTTAGCTACAGCCTTTATAATATAAGTTTCCCGGTATGGGTTAAAAAAAATCTCTAGTTTGTGTTGTAAGTACTCCATGATTACTTTATATGTAGATCCTTTTAATGAATATTTCTAATATAAAATGAGATTTCTAATATAAAATGAGTGTAGGAATTACAAAGGACCCACTTATTTGATGAGACTATGTATATAAATAAAAGAAAAATTAAAAGTACCCTTTTATATTAATATCCACTTTTTCACTTTTAGAAAGTACTTTATATTATATTCATTGAATCGCTTTCTTTTATCTTAAAAAGCACCTTTTTATAGCTTCTCCTTCATATATTTCAGTATTCCACTTGTAAAGCACTTTAATATTTTATAGCAAATATAAAATAATGTCGTTGGCCTACAGTTATTTTTATTAGTATTATAACAAAAAAATTAGTTTTGTTAATGGTACTTGTCCTTTGTATATATATAACTTAATATATAGTATATACATATACTTATCACCACTTTAATATAACTTCTCACAAATTAAAACATAATAAGAGATTACGACTAATCCTAATTGGTGGTGATTGGCGATTTGACCTTGAAATTTCCAATATTATTTAGACAAGGCGTTAGTTCTCTAACCTTAAGATTTTATCGAATAACCTTCGTTGATTGTCACGATTCTCTCTCCACAATAGAACTCTACGACGGTTGGTAATGGCAGCTGCTTACATGCCAGGTTACTCAATAATGGTAGAGGTCAACTCTAATAGTGCATACGCTGATGGATGGCGGCCATGCTTTTTTTTTAAAAGACGTCATGAAATTCTTATTGTATAGACCCGATGTCCAAATCAGGACCCAACAACAAGTATTACTTCGAATTGCGATAGAGTTTGGCTGCCGCAACTTGACGATGGGAAATATTTCAAACTGCTATAGAATCTAGCTGTTGGGACTTAGTAATAGGTATTATTCTTTTGTCAAATTTAATGTAGACCTTTGTCAAATTCAATGCAGCCTTGTTGGGTGAAGGACTCATTGAATTTTATCTTTTATTTGCAACTACTAAATCTATTAGTTGGTGGCTTTGGTCCTTAATTGGTAGCTATACTCAGTGACGTATGCTAACGCTTCTGTTAGTGATATGGTTATATCTTTTCTCTTGCTAGTGGCTTGTCTCCGCAATTTGTCAAGCAGACGCTGGGTTATCTTTTTTTTTAATTCTGGTTTTTTTCTTTTTAATCTGCAATGGAATAATTTATTTCTTCAACGAAAATTCTATTTTTTTATCTTTCTTTGAACTTGCAACGTAATGGTTTATTTCTTCAACATAAATTCCGATTTTTAAATGGCTAAAAACCTGAAATTTGTCAAAAACCTGGAAAACAGACAAACTCTGACCAAAGGCCCGCAGTTATGTTGCCAAGGGCAACGAAGTTTGACCAAGGGTGTAGTAAAATAAGTATGGCCAAGGACTAGATCAGAACGTAGCTCTAATACCAATGGAATGAACCATCATAAGGACAGACAACATAAATCCATAAATGACAGATTAATAATTAAATAAGATAGAGTGAATGATATGATTTACAATGACCTCTGTCACGATATCTATACATATTGAGATATATATAATATTGACTAGGAACAAGGTTGATGGGGACATGTCCTTTCGTTAGGCCCTGTCTTCTAGATAGGATTTGTCCTTTCATTTACTATATATATATATATATTACAAAAGATGTTAGATGCAAGAGAATACCACCATGTACAAGACAACAAAGGATTCAAGAGGGAGAAACTCCAGACATAAAACCCTTCCAGTAGGGTAGATATACTTTTCTTTTGGCCCTACAAAGCAAGTTCTAGCAACTCTACAAGCACAAGAAACAATATAAAGCATTAGAACAATAGCCCCACATTGATAGGAAAGAAACCCTTACACATCACATATGCTCCAAGAAAGACATATCCATTAAGCTCCAAGGAGAGGAAACTCCAAAAATCCAACCTCCTACATCTCATCCAATGTGGATGTTTAGCTCTCCAATGTGAAACATCCAAGTAAGAACCCTCAAAGAGTGGACAAGTAGCTCTCCAAGGTGAGACGTTCTCCTCCAAGTATATAAAAATCAAGTGAGAAATCTCATAAGATCACACATGTGACCTTTTGAGTGAGACATCCTCCTCCAAATTTGAGTAAATGTGCAATAAAACTCCAAGGAAAGTGGACGTCCTCTTCCATGATCATAATTTTAAGTGCAAGCAACCTCTTTATGGTGAACATTTCCTCAACATAGGGCTTGAACCAAGTCAAACCCCCAAAGATCACACGTGTGAGGTCTCCAAGAGAAACAAAGGCATGGAAGAGTGAGTAATGAGGCCTCAAAAAGTGGACGTCATCCTCAAATTAAGTATCAGGCAAGTGGATCCATGGTACAAGACATCAACTCTATGAAGAACACATACGGAATATCATCAACCAACTCCATGAAAGAAGGGGCAGCATCTTCTCAATCCAATATAATAATAATACGCCTCAACCTGTGTGCAAGGCACTCCTTTAGAGGGGCACATGTGAACCAATAATGCATGAGAAGGTGTGCAAAGTGGCCTCATAAGGTGGAGCGCTTCATTCAATCTTCCTCAACATATGTGCGAAGTGCTAGATCCAAGGAAGGATGAGTCAAACAAATCTTTAATCATATTGTAAGTCACCAAAAATTTCAACCAACTCATCAAGAAAATGGAACAACCTCATCAAAATATGCATGAAATGATGACAAGTGTGCATATACCTCCACATATGAGCAAAGAAGGGGAGCGCTCTGCATAAAACCATGCCCCACATCATAAGTCATCCATCCACACATGGAACACATCCATGAGAGCTAGGGCATCAAAGCAATGAGCCTCTAACCATGCTAATACCATCTCAAATCATCCCAAATGAGTGTGAAACCAAGGGAAGAGAGAAGCAAAGTGCCAAACATTCTCTAACATGATGATGTCAACCAAATCAAAATGTCAATGGAATGTCCAACATGCCCAAAAGTGCTAGGGCGTTCCATCAAGGGAGATATGTGTCATCAGGTACCATCGACCTCTAACCAATGTGAAAGCTAGATCATCAACTGAAATGCTTTTGCTCAATGATAAGCAAGTATACCAAAGCAAAACACCATGAAGACATCCATTACATCATCAAGCATGTCATCAACTATCAACCAAGGCATCAAGTGAAACCATAAACCCTAGGCCATCCAAAGCTCCATCAACCTGTAGAACCTGCCTTTGTGATAAAAATCACAAGAGTAGTGAAAAAATCACTAGTATAGGCCTCATTCAAAATGAGGGATAATAGGCTAGAGAGAGACTATTCAGAAAAGTGCTTACAAGTTCAAGCTCCGGTTTGCCTTTTCCTCCTACTTGAATAATGTCCATGTTCAAGTTTATAAACCTTGCAACTCCTCGACCATGTCAAAGTCACCTATCGATTGGAGAGTTTCGTTTCAAGTCAGTAGGCTTTGTTATAGCGCAAGTTGTAGGTTGGGCAAAGCCCGACCCAACCACAAGGCAAGTGCTACAACATGGGAATCCTACACCCAATGTCACCTCGATGTAGGTCCCGCACTTCAAGGGTGACTAGGTCTCTCTAGGGAGGCGATCTCGGTGACCCTAGGAGGATTGAGATGGAGATGAAGATGGATGGAAGTGAAGCCCCTATAGGTCAAGTCTAAGTGGAGTGAAAGATGGAAAGAGGTGCATTGTAAGTCAAGTGATTGTTGCCCAATAGGTATAATACTTCTCTGGATGATTGTACCTACCCAAGACACAAGAAAAGACACTTTGCAACAATATATGTTAGTTGGATCAGCAAGTTAAGCTTGTTGTCCCTAATTTGCAGCAATAGATAACAGTATATATCAGCAAGAAAATGATACTATAAGCTGCTCAATAAATGTTGAAGATCAAGTAGAAAATGCAAGAGAAAAACTAGTGAATGACTAGCTAAACTCAAGAGGAAAAACCAATACTCTTAGCATAAAAGATAAGGCTGTTGTAAACACTTGTCTGCAGCAAATTATATCAGCGTTATGGCTGTAACATTCAGTGTATTACAGCAAGAAAATCAGCCACTGAAATCTCCTCAAACTTTGCCAAAAACTGCGATGGACGAAAGAGAACAAGTGTGCAAACTTTGAGCAAAATCCAATGGTTGATAAGAGAGTTACTCAAATAAGTTAGGGTTTCTGCAACCATAATGGTTGAAGATGCAATTTTGTAACAGCAGCAATAAGTAGCCCCTAGATGGGGATGCCCTAGTGGCTGCGAGGTGCCCAAGGCACAAGGAAAACAATCCACTTTGCAAGAAGTAAAAATGACCGAAAATCACGTTTCCCAATGTAATATTTTATTTCTCCAATGTAGCAAATAAATGGCTAGTGCCTTTACTATTGGATTAATGGAGTCAAAAGGAGCTTAGAGAAGCTACCTCCTCGCAGGTGTAAGCCCTTTTACTTCCCAAGGCAAGTTTCTCTAAGCTAGGGTTTAAGCTAAGAGGGTGTATGTCCTTATACTTATCTTAGCAAACCCTTAATCAATGAGATGAAGCAAATAAAATGATGAAGACTATGGTGGGGGTGTATGCCCTTATACTTCCCACCTAAATCCTAGAATAACAATACTTTACTTGATTAAAATGATAGCAAGAGAGTAAAAACCATACCAAGATCAAGAGAAATGCTAAAACAATTCACCACAAGAGCTAGAAAGCATCATCCAAAGCTAGCGCTAGGCCTTCCTCCATCAACCATTCATGACATAGCCATAAACAAGTGAACAAAAGCTAAAAGAGCCAAGAGGGCCGAAAATTTCAGACCAAAGCCTCTCACAAGAGTGAGAGTTATGATTAAAATGAGATCTTATGATCTCTATTTATACTAAATGTAGCTACAATAGTTTGTCCACAAAATAAGTAGTAAACCACAAGATTAGTGGTCAACAACCCTAATCTTGCCCCCTTTCACTTTTTGCACAAATAAAACCCTAATTTAAGAGGACATCACCCCTTTAGGGGATGTTTTTCCACTTTGAGGAAGTTGTTGGTGTTGGAGAAGCGTGGATGGGCCTCCAAAGGCCATGTGTCAAGCATCTAGGCACTCATATCACGGTGAGGCCCTTCTCCTCCTCAAACGCCCATGTATCAGAGTGGCACCTCACCACCATGCCCTAGCCCCCAAGATCATGACGTCAAGCTAAAAAGTGGAACGTTTTGCCCCTCCTGGGAAAATGGTTTGGCAAGTAGGGGGTGGGCTAGGTTGTCCAAGTCATCATCAAGGCTGTCCAAGTCTGATCTCTCTCATCTGGCATGCGAGCCCCTGGCATCCAACCTGTGGGCTTGTAGCCCCATGGAAACCCAAGCTAGACTTGTTCTCCAAAAATTGTCCACCAGCTAGGTCCTACAAAGACAAATGAACACGCCCTCCAAGGATCTCAAGTCATAACATCATGATAAGTTAATCCAATCAATAAATAATCCATCCAAGCATGTGCATCAAAGATCACCATATAAAGCAATTAACAGCTCAAAGACACTATGTGACTTGTCAAGCTTAAGTATGGGAGGGTTGACGAGGTGTCCTATTGAGTAGATCTTGCCCTAGGTCAAGGAGAGCTTCCAAGAAGTCCCTCTCTAAGCCATGTAAAGTGTATGAGGTGGATGGGGTCAAGACTCGATGGGCATAGGGCTCATGACATACTAGGGGTCATAGTGTCTCATTCATGGATGCCTTTGTAGAGGGTGTGTGGTACCTTCATCCGCAATGCACTTTTTCCAAGCCCATCAGTTGCCTTTTATCTTTCTTTCTTTATATTTTCTTTCATAATAGCATAAGGAGAGATTTAAGGTTACTGCCCTGACGTGGTGACCAGGTGGTGGCAATGTCACCCACAAACACCTAATGGAAATGAGAAGGTTGGCTCGTGATGAGATCTCCTTTCTCCCAGCCATGCAACTGAGAGCCATTACCCTGGTTTGGTGACCAGATGATGGTAATGTCATACCACTCGATATTCATGGATGTGATAGGTCGGCTCGTGATGAGACCTATCCTTCAACTAACCTTTCAAGCGTTTATTTATTATATTGTGGGTCCCCTTTATTTAAAGATAAGCATTTCATTGCTTTCTTGGGTGATCTTTGGGCGAAGCATCTAAAAGGTTGATATAAGGCTTTATCTTTTACCCAACACCAACCCCTCTAGGCCTTTAGCTCCTTCTTCCCATAGAATGAGGGACAACCCTTTCTTGGGTCAATACACCCTAAAATCCCAAGAGATAAGGAAATGGAGGGGAATAATGATGGAAAGTGGTAAGTATGGTCGGGAACGGTACAATGGCTTATTAAGGGAGTTCCCAGTAGAAAACCCATCCCCAAGGAAAACCACTTACTAGGGAACAATGTCAACCACCAAGGTGAAGCAGGGCAAAAGGCATAATCTCCAAGCACATATCATGAAATCTAGAGCAAATCTAAGATACAACATAATCAAATGGCTTAAATATTGAAATGATGCTCACCATAATACTGACTTGTACCTCATGGAGCAAGACCCACTGCCTTCCAGAAGCCAATTGGTGTGGTGGATGCCATCTGTAAACCTGTGACCCTCTATGGTGGTGAGTGTGTTTTCCATCTGTGCAAAAGGGTATTGTTGGTCATGTAGTCTCTTGGCACTCCATATCTGCAACCTAAGAGCCTCGAGACATCATCTCCTTAGTTATCCACAAAATGGGGATAACATCTGGCTCCTACTTGGGGACATGTGCTCGTCGTAGAGTGCATGAGAACCACAGCATCTCCTGGTAGACCTGTGCCTGCAAGGAAACATCAAACTGTTAAGTCCAGGATGGCCTACTTATCCTTGTTCTCATATGATCGTAATCCAAACCAACTAAACTAGAAAAATAAAATTTTGACATTTTTTCAAAAAATTCTAAACTAACCATGAAATCAATATACAAGTAGAATAAAATGAAAATGAAATGCATCTAAACTAGTATGAGCAATCAAGATGCAAATGCAGGGAATCAAAATGACTTACCTACTTACCTGGGGCACGGGCCCTGAAGAAGTCATGTGACCTGGATGTGGGGTTGGAGAACAGACCCATCTACTGGTAATGGCATCTTTCTCCCGTCTAATGTTGTCAGATAGTACCTTTCTTTGTCGGACTTCTTTCTGATGATGTAAGGGCCAAGCCATGAATTGTTATCTTCTTGGTCATATCTAGGCTTGCCCTTTCTTTTTTCCCACATGAGCACAAGACTTCCTTCATTGAAATCGATGCAAGGTGTACCCTTATCGTGTGGAGGCTCTATGTGGACTGTATCTTTGATGATTTATTCATTTTTCTCATCTTCGTTTTTTCCAATATGAATAGATTCCGGCTCCTTCCTATGGTATTGTGCAGCCTTATTTTTATCTATCCATGGGAGAAACATCTCTACTGTATCTTCCTGCATGAAGGGTGACTCGGATGGATCATACTCAAAAATATGAGGAAGAATATCATGCTAGTGTTTACTGACATAGTTGGGGCCCTCAAATTCATCACACGTGTATCTTTCTTTTCCCTGTTATGTAAGATCTCATACGTGCCATTGCCCATGGGAATATATGCATGCGTAAGATTCATGCTAAGGAAACCTCCAAGGGCTAAGGACCAAGTCCTTGACAAGAGCATCCCCCAGGCATCAGGGACATCGATCACCAATATGTCCATGAGGACGTTGATATGTGGAAAATCTATCAAAAATACCTCAACGTCTTCACATACTCCCAAGACCTTAAATCTTCTTGAATCAATACCACAAACATTGCCATAAGGTCGGGTTGCCTTCAAACCAAGTTGTTTCATCACCTTCAAAGATATGACATTTGTTGAGGCCCCTTAATCAAGCATGCAATTGTTCAAGCAAAGGCCATTCATGCCTAATGAGAGATAAAAGGGAGGGTTCTTGTCCTTTGGCCGATCGAGATACATAGTGTTTAACATGATGGGAGGATCCTCTTTCTCAGTTGGCACCTATAATATCCTCAAAACTTCCCTTTTACGGAAGGGATCTTACACATCTCTGTCACTGGGACCGTCATATTCAGTTTTCCAAACATGTTTGCAACATCGATATTCAACTGAATGTCATCAGAAGGAGTTGGCTTAGGAAGCAACTCACATACCGATGGTGGAGGTGGTGGAGACACCTTTTCTGCTAGTGGAAGAGGAGTATCAAGCTGTGACGGAGGGGCTAAAGCATTTTTTCTTTTGTAGGTTAGAATTTCCCTCCTTTTCAATTCCTTCTTCTGATCATCTGTCAGTTTATTTAGGCATGAATTCTCCTATTCTTCTGGCTTCATTGATCTGTTCTTGAGTAACATGTTCATCGTTGAGATTGAAAATCATGAAGTTTATATCGTTAGGATAATCTTCGTCTTGTCGGGGGCATTCATCTTCCCTGTAGGGTTCTTAACATGGGAGACACCAAGCTTCTATATCAACTATCCCAACAGGTTTCAAAGTATCCGGGGCCTTTGCCTCTTGTTGAGGTATTGGTTTCCAACCGGTGGCATCTCTCTGTTGTCTGGCAAACTGAGGTCTGGGAGCAGATTGATTTCTTTCCATTGTAGTCATACGCTTCATAAGTTGATTCTTCACCTAATCAAACTAAGTATTCATTTGGTCTATCTTCTAAGTCAGGAGAGCAATCGGATCAGGAACACTGTTATTGGAAACCTTAGTCCTCAATTCTGTCTTGCTACGAGGGTACTGAAAAGGTTCTACTTTTGCATCAAGGAGATTTTCTTCAATGTCGATACTGAACTCTTTAGCCTCTGCCAATGATGTGGGCTTTTTATCTTTAAGAATGTATTGGAACTGCCCTTCAAAGGCATTCTCGTAAAGGAGATGAATTGATGATGTTGTGGAACGGTAATCTATTGGAATTTGATTGTACAACCTGTCAAATCTTGTAATGAATTCCTTTACCATTTCATTCTCCTTTTTCTTTATTTGATTGAACTGAGTTGCAAGTGTCCCATCATCTGCTTTTCTTGACCATCTTCTTTTAAATAAGGCGGAAAAAGCATCATAGGTCGTGATATGATTATCAGGGAGTCCTCTGAACCCATCAAGAGCTTCTTCAGTCAGTGATGAAGCAAAAAATCTCATGGCCACATCTTCGTGATCAATACCTGCATTGTCCATATCTCGACCCATGACATAAATGTGGTCTTTGGCAATTATCACATTGTTTCCTGGGAACTTTGACAACCACTCATTGACATTTGTTGGCATCTGGTCAGGGTGAGCTTGGATATTGGCCATGTTAAGGGGCTTGTAGAGGTCTCTTTCCCAAGGGCGAGCCATTGGAGCAAGGGGAAGGGATTTATGGAAAAGGGTTTTAGCAACGGGAGGCTTGAGAGGAGGCCTTCTTTGGTAAACATTAGAAGGCTTAAACCTCGAGAGAAAAGGTTTGGGGAAAGAAGGGGTTACAGGAAGATTGGAGTAAAATACATATGAGTTTCAAAGCGAACTCATCAAGAAGGTGGAAGAGAAGCGTTCCTCGGTGGAATTAGCCCGGGTAAGCTAAGGGGAAGGATTTGTGATATCTTGAACTCATCAAGGAAGGTGGAAAGAGAACGTTCCTCGGGTGGAGTCGCCAGGTAAGCTAAGGGAAAGGCTTTGGGATAGCTTACCAAAGTTTCGTTTACGGTATGAAGAGGATTCAAAATCCTCCCCGGCAACGGCGCCAAAATGTTATAGCGCAAGTTGTAGCTTGAGAAAGCCCGGCCCAACCACAAGGCAAGTGCTACAACTTGGGAATCCTACACCCAATGTCTCCTCGATGTAGGTCTTGCACTTCAAGGGTGACTAGGTCACTCTAAGGAGGCAATCCTGGTGACCCTAGGGGGATTGAAATGGAGATGAATATGGATGGAAGTGAAGCCCCTATAGGTCAAGTCTAAGTGGAGTGAAAGGTGGAAAGAGGTGCCTTGTAAGTCAAGTGATTGTTTCCCCATAGGTATAATACTTCTCCAGATGATTGTACCTGCTCAAGACGCAAGAAAAGACACTTTGCAACAATATATGTTATCTGGATCAGCAAGTTAAGGTTGTTGTCCCTAATTTGCAGCAATAGATAACAGTATATATCAGCAAGAAAATGATAGTAGATACTATAAGTTGCTCAATAAATGTTGAACATCAAGTAGAAAATGCAAAAGAAAAACTAGTGAATGATTAGCTAAACTCAAGATGAAAAACCAATACTCTTAGCATAAAAGATAAGTTTGTTGTAAACACTTGTCTGCAGCAAATTATATCAACCTTATGGCTGTAACATTCAATGTATTACAGCAAGAAAATCAGCCACTGAAATCTCCTCAAACTTTGCCAAAAAGTGCGTTGGACCAAAGAGAACAAGTGTGCAAACTTTGAGCAAAATCCAATGGTTGATAAGAGAGTTACTCAAGTAAGTAAGTTACGGATTTTGCAGCCTTGATGGCTGAAGATGCAATTTTGTAACAGCAACAATAAGTAGCCCCTAGATGGGGACGCCCTAATGGTTGTGAGGTGCCCTAGGCACAAGGAAAACAATCCACTTTGCAAGAAGTAAAAATGACTGAAAATCACGTTTCCCAATGCAATATTTTATTTCTCCAATGCAACAAATCAATGGCTAGTGTCTTTACTATTGGGTTAATGGAGTCAAAAGGAGCTTAGAGAAGCTACCTCCTCAGGGGTGTAAGCCCTTTTACTTCCCAAGGCAAGTTTCTCTAAGCTAGGGTTTAAGCTAAGAGGGTGTGTGCCCTTATACTTCTCTTAGCAAACCCTTAATCAATGAGATGAAGCAAATAAAATGATAAAGGTTATGGTGGGGGTGTATGCCCTTGTACTTCCCACCTAGCTCCTAGCATAACAATACTTGACTTGAATAAAATGATAGCAAGAGAGTAAAAACCATACCAAGATCAAGACAAATGCTAAGACAATTCACCACAAGAGCTACAAAGCATCATCCAAAGTTAGCGTTGGGCCTTCCTCCATCAACCATTTATGACATAGCCATAAACAAGTGCACAAGAGCTAAAAAATCCAAGAGGGTCGAAAATTTCAAACCAAAGCCTCTCATAAGAGGGGGACTTATCATTAAAATGAGATCTTATGATCTCTATTTATACTAAATGTAGCTACAATAGTTTGTCCACAAAATAAGGAGTAAACCACAAGATTAGGGGTCAACAACCCTAATCGTGCCCCCTTAACAAAATAATATTAAACAATTCACTTAAAATTTCAATTTTTGCACAAATAAAACCCTAATTTAGGAGGGTGTCACCCCTTTAAGGGACGTGTTGACCGCCTCTCCAACATAGGTGGTCAACTCCATGTGCCATGAAGAGATGCATCATCAAATGCTCATTTGTCGAAGAAATTTGGTTCTACAGGGCATGTTTGGCCCCAGCACTTCTTTTTGTAACTGGAATTTCTGCACCCCTGCGTGGGTCAATAATGTAATAGGTCTGCATGAGTCATGTATAGGTCAGTTACCTTGGGATCAGTTCACCGGGAGAGTTCCTTTCACCGAGGGTTTTTTATCCTCAGGTTATTAATTGGGCTTTTCAGCCTTATTGATTTCCCTTGAATTTTTCCCTCACACTTGCAATAATTCCTCCAAAGTGGTGAACGACGTTCTAGGGGGCTTATCTTTTGGTAACTATTGTAGGGAATCATTGTAAATGACCATGCAAGACATCTTAGAAAGTTTCGCGGAATTCCGTCGAGTCTAGTATAGTTTTTTTTTAATTAATTAATTTTTAATTAAATTTCCCTAAGTTTGGAGGTTTAATTATTTAATTAATTAATTATTTTTGAGCAAAAATTGTAAAAACTAGGTCTTTGGGTTTTTGATAGGGGTATTTGTACTCAAAAGAAATGGAAAAGCACCCCCTACACCCTTGGACCAAGTTTCAGCTCGGTCGGACAACTTTTGCTATGAGTTTGTCCACCTAGAGTGTCAATCAGTCAAAAACAACAATTTTAATTGCTAAAGTCCAAACATAGCAAAAAAATGTAATTTTTAAAAATGAGTTAAAAGGATGATGTAAAGATGGATAAAGGTGAGAGAGATTTTTCCTAACCATTCCTAACCCTCACATCACCCCCCCACCTAGCCATTAAGCAAAAACATCACTTTGCCTAGAGTGGTGTGCCTCCCTTCTAGAAAGTCTCCAAAAAGTAAAAAAATGATAAAAAAATCAATGGGAGACTTATGCTATCCCTTGGCACGCTTTTCCTAGCCTCCCACTACCCTTTTTGCTTAATCCCAACACCTCACAACTCATTTTTTTCCCTCCATTCCTTTCCTCTCCCCCAAGTAGTGCACCCTCCAAGGAGAGTTACCCCCCCCCTCTTGTGGATCTCCAAGGAAAATTCGTTTTTTGATGGTTGGGCTCCTTTTTCTCCCTTGGCATGCATCCCATAAGCCTCACACTACTCTTTTCTGTGATCCCAACATTTCCCACACCAATCTACACCCTAGATCTATGATCTAAACCCTAGATGGTGTGCTCTAGCCTTGGGATCTCATCTTGTGCTTGGTGGTGAACACTTGGCATTGATCCAAGAGAGGTAGGTTTGCCTCTCCAAATATAAATAGATCCATTTCCTCACTCCCAACTCACCATATCTTGAGCTAATGTTATGCTACTTGATTTCTCACTCTCTCTCTCTCTTTCATTGTTCCATCATTCCATTCTTTGGCTCTTAGGGTTTTGGAGCAAGTATTTCTCCAAGATCCACTTTCTTGAGTAATAATAAAGGAGAAACTTTGGAGGATTTTGGGAAGAGCTACAAGTGTTTTGGTTCTTACAAACACATAAGGTAACATTGTTTTGGTTTAATATGATGGATGCATAGGTAGATCTTAGGTAAAGTATTTCATTTGAGTAGATCTTGCAAAGAGTAGTCTTGTAGATCTATATATGTTGGTTAGCTAGATAAGGTGCAAGTATTTCATCTTGTTAACTTAACCATCCATATTATCTATTGTATGCATGCCATTATGTTAGATCTTGCAGGTTGGCTTCAAGGGTTTCAATTGGAATGCCTTAAAGAAAAGTCTTTCATTGAGACTCACATAAACTCCATTCCTTTCTCACTCTTGCTCTTCTTCTATATTGTTGTTCATTTCCATACATATTTCAGCTAGTTTAACTTAGCAAGATAGGTCATTTTTATCAAATATTATGAATTTTTCTTAAGAAAATTTTTTGCCCTAAAAAGGCAAAAGTTTTTCTTCACTCTTTTGGTTGTGTGTAGCATTTCTAGCAAAGATACCTTGCTGGTTTTTGCAGGTTCAGATCTGGTTGAGAGGGGTTTTGGCTACCCAAAGGCATCCACACAACACTCAAAGACCTCCCAAAGGGATTGGTGGCTATTTCTCAACCTCCTTCAATTTTTAAGCATTTTTGTTCATTTCTTCTCATTCTTTCTTGCTTTTAGTGGCTCATAGTTGTGGGAGAATGAGTGGTACGGCCTCCTCCTACGTGTGAACCTTGGGGTAGCTAGGGCTTAGCATAGATCTTTCCTTTTTTGCATTTTTCTTACCCTTTTTAGCCTAGGACGTGGAGTTTGGGGTTTGCTTGGTTTGCTTGTTTGTTTGCTTGCTTCTTGTCTTTCTCCTTGTTCATTTCCCTTGCTTGCTTGCCTCTCTCTTTTCCTCATTATTTTTTAAAGATTAAGCAAGCTAGTTAATTGCCTACCTATTGGGAGAGGAATACCCCAAAGGTGAGGTTAGGATTTTAATATGTGATTGTGTTTTAAGTGCTTAATGTTCTAAAATATTCTAGATCTAGATCTCATACATGGTTAATCCTTAGCTTAAGCCTATTGGGCATAATAACTTAATTAGATCTACTTGCATGCTTAAAGCTCTTCAAAGTTTAAATCTTTTTCTTAAATGCTTAGATCTATAATTCTAAATGCTTAAGTGTTTTAATAGGTGAATGGTGTTTTTCTTTCATGATATGATCTATTAAGGCCATTTGCCACATGCTTGAAGTAATCTCATTGATAAGTTGATTGTGTAGGCAAACACTTAAATCTTTTTCTTTCTCACACTTAATGCTCATATTCAAGTGCTCTTAAGCATAAGATAAGTGTGATTTCTCTTCATTTCTTGGTTGGCAAGTTGTTCTTGCCCTTGTAGTTTCTTTCTTTACTTTGCAAGCTATCTATCTGTGCAACTAAGTGATTTGCTCTCACATAGCATATATGTGTTAATGCCCTTTCATTGGTAATCTTAAGCGACACATTTTAGGCTGAAATGAGTTTTGGCCAAGTCACTAAATCACATTTTAAAAGTGTCATAAAATCCTTAAAACACTCTAAAACACTCCTAAAAGTCTACCTACTTCATATCTTAAATTAATAGACTCTTTAAGGTACCTTAGACCACCATCTTCACCATCTAAAACGGGATTGAGGGGCAACGGAAGGTGATTAGGTCGAGGACGGTCTCGTGGCGCGGAGCGTCCTTTCTGTGAGAACTCAATCTTTCGGACTGACCTGCGAAGCTAGGGTAGGCCTTGTTGCCATACTTCTTGAGCATCCAGCAGTCATTTGGCAATAGGAGGAGGAGGCTTTGGTGAAATAATTTGTAAGGGTAACTAAAATCTTTCAACCTTAAGAAACCCTTAACTTATTAAACAATTAAGCCTTGGCCTTGATCATTTAAATACTTTGTGGGTTTAATAAATAAGAGTGGGTCATCTTCTAATACTTGTGCTTGAAATTCCTAAATCTTATTTGTTGATGTGTTGATGATGATGATGTATTGATGATGATCTCATAAATGTGATGTGATGCTTTGATCTCCTTGTATCCTGCACACAAAATAATTAAAGTGGTTAGCTTGTTTGTTGTATTCTAGTTACATGTAAATCTTGTACTTAATATTTGATTTAACTATTTTATTGTCATCATATTTGTAACGAATCATCCTGTAACTTTAGTTGACCCCTTGCCCAATCTTAGGCACTAGTCTTAGTTGCCCTAGGAAAAGGTCTTTCTTAACATACTAAGCTTTGCATCTTGCATTGTTGCTTGTGCATCTTAGGATTAGAATGCCCCCAAGCCTTAACAAATTAAAACTAACTCCTAGAACTTAACTCTAAAACTAATCTAGAAACTAGGGACTACCCCCCTTGGCTTCCCTAGGAGTGAGCCTAGACAGAAGAGGTTTCGGTCAAAGTGACAACGTGAGCTGTGAACCTAGGCATTGTGCCTTCAAGGACACATTAACTGAGTCGGACTTAGCTCACGTTAGCAAGTGTGTATAAGGACGGCAACAGGATGTTTTTCCACTTTGAGGAAGTCGTTGGTGTTGGAGAAGCGTGGATGGGCCTCCAAAGGCCATGTGTCAAGCATCTAGGAACTCATATCACGATGAAGACCCGTATCCTCCTCAAACACCCATGTGTCAAAGAGTGGCACCTCATCACCATGCCCTAGCCCCCAAGATCATGACGTCAAGCTCAAAAGTGGAACGTTTTGCCCCTCCTGGGCAAATTGTTTAGCAAGTAGGGGGTGGGCTAGGTTTTCCAAGTCATCATCAAGGTTGTCTAAGTCTGATCTCTCTCATCTGGCATGCAGGCCCCTGGCATCCAACTTGTGGGCTTGTAGCCCCATGGAAGCCCAAGCTAGGCTTGTTCTCCCAAAACTATCCACTAGCTAAGTCCTGCAAAGACAAATGAACACGCCCTCCAAAGATTTCAAGAAATAACATCATGATAATTTAATCCAATCAATAAATAAGCCATCCAAGCATGTGCATCAAAGAATACCATATCAAACAATTAACAGCTCAAAGACACTATGCGACTTGTCAAGCTTAAGTATGGGAGTGTTGACGAGGTGTCCTATTGGGTAGATCTTGCCCTAGGTCAAGGAGAGCTTTCAAGAGGTCCCTCTCTAAGCCATGTAAAGTGTATGAGGTGGATGGGGTCAAGACTCAATGGGCATAGGGCTCGTGACATACTAGGGGTCATAGTGTCTCATTCATGGGTGCCTTTGTAGAGGGTGTGTGGTACCTTCATTCGCAATGCACTTTTTCCAAGCCCATCAGATGCCTTTTATCTTTCTTTCTTTATATTTTCTTTCATAATAGCATAAGGAGAGATTGAAGGTCATTGCCCTAGCATGGTGACCAGGTGGTGCAATGTCACCCACAAACACTTAATGGAAATGAGAAGGTTGGCTCATGATGAGACCCCCTTTCTCCCAGCCATGCAACTGAGAGACATTACCCTGGTTTGGTGACCAGATGATAGTAATGTCATACCACTAGATACTCATGGACGTGATAGGTCGGCTCGTGATGAGACCTATCCTTCAACTAACCTTTCAAGCGTTTCTTTATTATATTGTGGGTCCCCTTTATTTAAAGATAAGTGTTTCATTTCTTTCTTGGGTGATCCCCGGGCGAAGCATTTAGAAGGTTTATATAAGGCTTTTATCTTTTACCCAAAACCAACCCCTCTGGGCCTTTAGCCCCTTCTTCCCATAGAATGAGGGACAATCCCTTCTTGGGTCAATACACCCTAAAATCCCAAGAGGTAAGGAAATGGAGGGGAATAATGATGGAAAGTGGTAAGTAGCAAACCCATTAGAAAACGGTACGAAGGCTCATTAAGGGAATTCCCAGTAGCAAACCCATCCCCAAGGAAAACCACTTACTAGGGAACAATGTCAACCACCAAGGTGAAGCATGGCAAAAGGCATAATGTCCAAGCACATATCATGAAATCTAGAGCAAATCTAAGATACAACATAATCAAATGGCTTAAATATTGAAATGATGCTCACCATAATACTGACTTGTACCTCATGGAGCAAGGCCCACTACCTTCTGGAAGCCAACTGGTGTGGTGGATGCCATCTATAAACCTGTGACCATCTGTGGTGGTGAGTGGGTTTTCCATCTGTGCAAAAGGGTATCGTTGGTCAAGTAGTCTCTCGGCACTCCATATCTATAACTTGAGGGCCTCGAGACATCATCTCCTTAGTTATCCACAAAATGGGGATAACAGGCTTGATTAGTATTCACGGTTTCAAATAGACTTTGGAAGGTACCCCAAATTTCCTTCACACACTCGTTATCCTTTGTATGGTGAATGAGATCAAGCTCGACATAATAGTGATCAACCCAAGAGCTTTGTCCTTCTTCAAACATACAAGGTCATAACTTCAGCGGGAAGTAGTGTTGCGAAGTACATCCATAGATCTCTGCTTCGAAATAGGGAAATTATTTGGTCCACGCAAGAATGATAGTTGGTCACATTCAAATGGGTTAACAACCACTTTGAATCCACTAGCTCAATAGTAGTAGGATGAAAGCTCCTATGGAATGATTATGAAGACTTCAAAAAATTTCCTTTATAGATCCAAACAATACAAAACCCTAGGAATGAAGGTGTTGGCACTAAAAAAGGGTGAAAAGTGCCAAAGAACACATAGAAGGAAGGCGCAGCCATAGATTAGGGTTTATATCTCTAGAATAAAGAAACCCTAGAAGAAATGATACAAGAAAGCCCTAGTTCTACACTATAACAAAGATGCCACTAGCCAATCGTTTTTGGATAACCAAAAGAATTGAAAGAGTAAGGTCCACACCCACTTTGATACCATGTTGAAATTTACAAGGGTCAACAAAAGAATCAATGGAACCAAATCTCACCCAAATTTTGAAATAGCATCGTAACAAGTTTGCTTAAGAGAGAGTGCAAAATCCAAGCACAATGTTGAAAATAGAAATGTGTAAGTGCACCTAAGAGAAAGATGTCAATCAAAAGAGAGAACACCAAAATTAAGTGCCCTTAGGCTTATAACACTTTATATTTCAGATCAATAAAATCACAAGATGAAAGGAAACAAATGAGAGCTTGAGTTGTGTATTCATAACAACTCAAGTGGGGCATCCCTTCAAGAGGGGGTTATGGGCCCACAAAACAAGGCCACACACGCAATGAGGGTTATTGAACCTACATATCAAGTTTGATTAGGTTGGCCTTAACCATACCTAATAATAAAATAAAGAATAAAGAATGTGACCTTAGACATAATTACAAGTACATAATGATACATATGAATGAACTGTGGCCACATGTACAGATTACACCAATAATTCCAACACATTGATGAATTTGTAAGGGTTGAGCCAACTGCTACTTAAGACTCTGCAAATTCCCAAGAGAAAGGAGATGAGGGAACCTCATTGAAAGTAACTTTATAATATTTTTTTCATGAAAAACCAATTGCAACCAAACAAAATGAAAGCCAAAATATTTTGCAGGCATCCCTAACCATCAATGTGTCCCCCAAGAGGGACCCCTTTCAAGAGAGCATAGCTACAAACAGAGACTGAAATTCAGCCTAAAACCACAATCAAACAACTCAGGCAGACTGATCTTTCCAAAAAAACATGCTACACTGTCTCCGCCTTAGTGCACACTACATAGGATTAACTAGTAATGCTAACTTTTCGCAACCTACTATTGATATCTAATATGTGATGAATCAATAACCAACTTTCGCAACCTACTATTGATATCTAATATGTGATGAATCAATAACCAACACCAAACTTTATGTTTAAAGGAGGCACGAACCTTCCAAATGGATTGACACCTCCACATCCATCTATCCAATCGGACTCCAACCCCCACCTTTATATAAGCATAGCCCTATTTTATAGGAGTTCCACACCAACTCAAAAATGTCCTCCATCTCATAGGTATAAATAGGTTTCCCAATCTTTCCATCTCCAATCCTCTAGATAGGACCTTGCCTCTGCATCTACACTTTGTATAACCAGCTCTCTGGAATCATACAACAAAGTGAGAATAGGCTTCCCACCTTTCCATCTCCAATCCCTCTAGATAGGACCTTCCCACTGCATCTACACTTTGTATAACTAGCTCCCTGGAATTATACAACAAAGACTTGCTAGAACAACCTTGTCCACACAAGAGGCACAATTTGCTCTTCATTTTCCTAGAGATTTACTATGAAAATTTTATACTTCCATCAATGTTGAAAACTTGGCATCAAGATTACACCAATAATTCCAACACATTGATGTGGACTCCTAGGTGTTGAGCTAACTCCCACTTAAAACTCTGCAAATCCCCAAGAGAAAGGAGATGAGGGAACCACGAGTAACTTCATAATATTTTTTCATGAAAACCAATTGGTAAACTAAAACAAATGAAAGCTAAAAAGATTTGCGTGCATTCCTAACTATCAATGTGTCCCCTAAGAGGGACCCTTTCAAGAGAGACATAGTTACAAACAGAGACCAAATTCAGCCTAAAACCACAACCAAACAACTCAGGCAGACTGATCTTTCCAAAAAAACATGCTACACTGTCTCCGCCTTAGTGCACACTACATAGGATTAACGAGTAATGCTAACTTTTCGCAACCTACTATTGATATCTAATATGTGATGAATCAATAACCAACACCAAACTTTATGTTTAAAGGAGGCACAAACCTTCCAAATTGATTGACGCCACTGCAGTCATCTCTCCACCCGATATCCAAGCCCCCACCCTATTAAAGCAGAGCCCGATGTTAGAGGAGTGCCACACCAACTCATAAAAATTTCCTTCATCTCATAGATATAAATAGGCTTCCCACTCCATCTCCAATCCTGCCATATGGGGCCTTCCCCATGTATCTGCATTTTATATAAATAGCTCTCTGGAATCATACAACAAAGTGAGAATAGGCTTCCCACCTTTCCATCTCCAATCCCTCTAGATAGGACCTTCCCACTGCATCTACACTTTGTATAACTAGCTCCCTGGAATTATACAACAAAGACTTGCTAGAACAACCTTGTCCACACAAGAGGCACAATTTGCTCTTCATTTTCCTAGAGATTTACTATGAAAATTTGTTTCATCAATGTTGAAAAACTTGGCATCAGAAAATATCATCTGGGTCATCAATTCAAGATCTCAACAAAATCAGTAAAACTTGTCCCTGAAAAACTCAGAAAACTTTGCGACCTGAAAAACCTGAAAACAGTAGGAAAAAATGGAAGATATTAGAGGGTTTTGAAACTTTGTTTGTCATACAAGCATAACATTCTTTCAACTTTGCAGTAATAATCCTAGCTGAGATGACCATCCATACAACATGATTCCACTTCTTTTTCGCAGAGGACACCACATGGGGTAGTTTTACACAATACTGAAAGATCACAGATTTTGAACCATGCCATTACTTTTGAACTAGAAAGATCAGCACCAAAGATATGTTGTGAATTTGGCTTCCTCAGTTTTCCTTTTAATGAAACATTTGTTGATAACAGCCCCAGTTGGAGACTGCCACCCTGGGGAATTGACTTTACTGCACAACTTTAGAAGCAGTCATTTGTTGAGATTTGGGTACCTTGTTAGTCCCATGCTTATGGGAGTCTCTGGCACAAAGGGGGAAGAATTTCATTACCCTTTGTACTTTTACTTTATGATTCTAATTTCAATTTTGACTGTGAGTTTTGTCAAAGTGAAATATGTCACTTAAGTCATAAGTGACAATTAATTCACAATGTGGGTGAATTAATAGACATAAGCAACTAAGGAAAGTGGGTTTGGGTTTCCTTAGTGAGATTTTATGATGAGATCTCACCCATTGATAAGACTTGGCTAGATCTAACCCAGGGCCATTGATCTTTAGGGTTGGCTCAAAGAGGCTAAAGAGAGGGTAAAGTGAGTTTTGAAGACTCATTCTTCACTCAGGAGTTTTGAGAAGAGAAGAGGGGCGCAAAACTTGAGGAGAATGGGGGTGCACTTCATGAGGGTTTCTCTCAAACCCTCATGATGAGAGCTTGAGGAGAGGCTCTTGGTTGCTTGAAGCTTGCAGAAGGGAGAGTATTTCCATGGAGTCTTTGCCTTCATTCTTGAGAAGGAGCATATTACATGGAGAAGGGGCGCATCTAGGAGAGGAGGGCTTATTTATTATCCTTCACTTGCTCATCAGAGAGGAGGACTTGTCACCTTGAGATGAGGTATGATGCATAGGGAGAGGAGAGCCAAGGCTTGCTTCATGGAGAGAGACACTACCGCCTCAAGCCATTTATGGTGATCATTTCCTAGAGAAGGGCGACTGTGGAGAGACCTGGCACTTGAATTGAGCAGCGACCGCTTGAGGATTCGAGCTCCATAGTTTTAATGGAGAGGCAAGATGTGAAAGCACATTCCCTGTAAAGGATTTCTTCATTAATACGATGAGCTAGAGCGCCCGAAGCTTAGTGCGGTGAGGGCAACAAAGGGAGAGGGCGACCGAGTTTGGGGCACTTCTTTCTGGATCTTGTGGCAAGGTTTGTGAGGAACTTGCTATGCATAGCTGTGTTCCATTGTATTTCATTGATTTTTCTTTTGCTTTGATCATCATTATAGACATATATCCCAAACTGTTTTCCCTTGGTTTTATCCGTGGTCATTTTGACCAAAAATACCTTTGTACAAAAATGTATGTGTTAGTTTCTTAGATCTACTTATTTTCAACAGAAGATCTTTAGGTGTGTTGTACTTATTTTAGTATGCATGTGCTAACTTCTCAAGCTAATAAAACTACATGCTAGAGCACCCAACAAGTGCAACTGTAACCGTAACAAATCAGCAAGAAGTTCTTGGACTGTTGGCTGTCCTAAAACAGCAGCAAACATTATCATAACAGTTGAAACTTAGAGTCAATCTGTGGTCAAAGACAGACCCAGTTGACAAGCTTGATAGGACCTGAAAATCTTCATCTTTTACCACCACCGGCTATGGATATGGCTTTTATAATGTAAAAGACAATCGATCAATCTTTATATTAATTTCGACAATCCACTGTAATGCAAGAAATAATAACACTGTGCCCCCTCAGCTACTTCGGAATCATACATTTTAGCTTATGATAATAAATGCCAATGACCATGAGTAAGTATTTCATTAGGCTGTGCAAAGTCAAGACTAAAGCTACTATCATTGCGAACAAAATCGGCTGGGTCATCAATTCGAGATCTCAACAAAATCAGTAAAACTTGGCCCTGAAAAACTCAGAAAACTCTGCAACCTGAAAAACCTGAAAACAGTAGGAAAAAATGGAAGATATCAGAGGGTTTTGAAACTCTGTTTGTCATACAAGCATAACATTCTTTCAACTTTGCAGTAATAATCCTAGCTGAGATGACAATCCATACAGCATGATTCCACTTCTTTTTCGCAGAGGACACCACATGGGGTAGTTTTACACAATACTGAAAGATCACAGATTTTGAACCATGCCATTACTTTTGAACTAGCAAGATCAGTACCAAAGATATGCTGTGGATTCGGCTTCCTCAGTTTTCCGTTTAATGAAACATTTGATGATAACAGCCCCAGTTGGAGACTGCCACCCTGGGGAATTGACTTTACTGCACAACTTTAGAAGCAGTCTTTTACTACCACCGGCTGTGGATATGGCTTTTATAATGTAAAAGACAATCGATTAATCTTTATATTAATTTTGACAATCTGCTGTAATGCAAGAAATAATAACACTTTGCCCCCTTAGCTACTTCGGAATCATACATTTTAGCTTATAAATGCCAATGACCATGAGTAAGTATTTCATTAGGCTGTGCAAAGTCAAGACTAAAGCTACTATCATTGCGAACTGTTTCCCAATTACCGTCAAATGTGATTGCTGCAGGAGCAATCTAAATATGGGACTCGGGACATGGGACTCTGAAGTTTGAACAAATGCACTTCACCTGTGGCTTTGGGAATTGAAACAGCAGTGAATAACAAGTGCGGGACTTGGAACAAATGCACTTCACCTGTGGCTTTGGGAATTGAAACAGCGGTGAATAATAAGTAACAGCACTTCTCATGAGATAACTAATGTTGAAACCCATCACTTTGATGGATCTGAATTCGAATTCCATGCCCACGTGGGTATAAATCTTTTGTTGGAATCAAACATCCTTTTCTCAGCCGTGCACCCCTAAGCAGCACACAGCTCTTTTTACTTTTATTAATTTTAATATTAAAAAAGTGTATATGCATTGTGCAATAATATATAAAAGTGCAATGTGAACATTAAACATAAATCTATAGTCTAATACTAAATCCTGGAACTATGTCAAAAGCAGTGCCTCTCTGTGCATTTACCAGTGAACTGCTAGCATGAACATGATCTACATCTTTCTTTAGGACTCTTAACCCAAACAGTTCAACTATTTCAATCATTTTGTGTTATTTTATGAGATTGTCCTCAAAATATCTCTATTTCTATGACGCAGAAAGTTTCCCAGTTCTTGCTAATTTCCTTGAATAAACTATTTAACTAATGTCCTTATTGCATGAACAACTAGATGCCTAAGAAACTACAAAAGCTTTATCTTGAATCTTGATTGAAAACTGCAAAATAAAACCTGTAAATGGAATGACAGACAGAAGAAAATAGATGTCCCCGATGTAAAATTGTTTGGCATTCTTAATAATTGATGTGCAAGTTTTGCTCTGTCAATTAAAAGCAGAAGTAAATCATTGACAATAGTGATAATTAAAAATGTACCTTTGTGTCACTGTCTAATGAACTGGCATCTATATTGTCTAAAAGCTTCCCTTGGTAGACCATAAAATAAAACTTTTTGTCATACCTATAATGCATATAGAAAGAAAATTTAGTTTTCATATTTCCATTCATTAAATAACACTTATGAAAAATATATTACCTATAATATAATGCACCTATGAAGGGCTAGAAATGAAATTTAAGCAATTTCCTCTTAAGTACCTAAAACCTATCATCCAGAAGAAGCGTCTTGCCAGAGGGGGAGGAAAAGCAGCAAACCCAGATGGTCCATCCATTTTTTTTGTAGCCTGTTTGATTGGTAAACAGCAAACAAATTGTTAAGAGGATTAGCAGGAAAACACTTAAAGTTCGGACACATCATTTTATTTACCCCTCAAATTATCCCAAATTAAGTCTCATTTTATCAATCCAAACAAAGTGATAAATGAATTTCCTAATGGGCAATAATATCTACAAAGAATGTTAATTTGCATTAGTAATTTATATTTTTATTGCAAGAGCACCGTAAAAGTGAAACTACAGCCTTAGAGACCATGCTTTTTTTCCATAAAAATAATGGTGAATTTATTACTAGTATAGATCCATTTTAACACTGGATCTATTAAGCCCCTGAGAGAGACCAGAAAACCCAAGGTGCCAACCTCAATGTGGTTAAATAGTCTTTGGGAGTGTGCATCTTGAGTTTTTTTTATCCTTCTCATCACTGTTGACCACCTATTTCGACTAGGGGTCAACTCCACGTACCATGAAGCTATCTACCTAATGGTGCAACAAAGTTGAAGACTTTCTGGTTCTACAAGGCAGTTTTTTGCCCCCAACACGTCTTTTTGTAATCGGAATGTCCGCTCCCCTGTGTGGGATAATAATGTAATGAGTATGCATGGATAATATTTTAGTTAGTTACCTAGGACTTTATCATTAGGGAAGTCCTTTCATTGAGTGTTTTTTATCCTCAGGTAATTTTTAATTACCCTTGAGTTTTTCACTCATAATAATTCTCCAAAGTAATGAAAGGCGTCCTAATGATCGAGCCCAATGGGTGACTAAGGTCTAGGAATATTGTAAATGACCATGTTAGACATATCCTAGAGTCTTGCGGAATTCCGTTGAGTCTAAGTAGTTTTTTTTTATTTTTTAAAATTACCCAGTTAATGGTAATTTTAATTAAAATTGATGTAAAAATGTAAAAACTAGGTCCTATGGGATTTTGATAGGGGTGTGAGTACTCAAAAGAAATGGAATGAGACCCCTACACCCTTAGACCAAGTTTCAGCTCAATTGGACAAGTTGTGCTAGTTCATTGTCCATGAGGAGTCCTAATCAGTCTTGAGTCAACAATTTAATTGCTTAATTTGGCTAAATCAAAAATGTCAAAAATTGTAAATTGAGTAAAAGGACATGAGAAAGAGTGGGAGGTGATTCCTAAGCTATTTCCTAAGTTAGGAAAGTCATTTCCTAACTTATTCCAACCCCCCATGCTTAGCCACAACCTCGCTTGACCCTCTCCCTAAGAGAAGTTGTGCCCCCTTTGGTGAGTAACATGTCAAAAATAAAAAATTAAAGGGAAATAACCCCCCTAAGACTAAGTGCGCCCTCCTTAGTGCCTAAACTCATCATTGGGTGAGTCTAAAGGTATTCCCCCCTCTCACACCCTCAAACCCTCAAACCCTAAATGACTAAAACCCTAAAAGTGCGCCCTCCTTGAGATGATGACTTTTCTTGCATGAGTGACACTTGGCGCTCATCCAAGAAGGGTCTCTCTTTCCTCCTAGGTATAAAAGAATGCCTACCCCTCCCTCATAGAAGATCTATTCTCAAAGTAAAGTTATTATGCCCAAATCTCTCCCACTTTTCTCTCTCTCCCATTTTGCTCTTTCTCTTTTCTAAAGCTTGTTGCAAGTATTTGCAGCAACCTTTCTTTCAATAATAGAAAATCTTTGGAGGATACATGGAGCATTGGGAGTATTCTTGGTGCAAATCTTGAGCCACATTGAGGTGAACTTGTTTTGGTTTGTTTATGAGTTTCTTGCTTTAGATCTAGATTAGGAGATCCAAGCAAAGTATTTTGCTTGGATAGATTTATGCTAGTATTGCCATAGATCTATGTGAGTTGATTTCTTATTGTTGTTTCAAAGTATTTTGTGATTACATATGAATCTACTCACCTCCTCTCTTTTCTTGTAGCTAGATCTCATACTTTTGCAGGTCACCAAAGGTTTGAGAAGACAAATTTCAGATCTGGAAATTTGTCTCTTCAACCACTAAAACCCTCTTATTATTTTATGTTTCTTTCATTATTCTTTCCTCCAATTTGTTGGGTAAATTTATGTTCTGAAATAGGTCATATTAAATATTTCATACATTTACTTGTTGATTTTTGTATATAAAATTTATGTTTTCACTAACAGACATTTTCTAAAGTTTTATGGTTGTTTTGTAGCATTTCCAGCAAGCTTTGCTTGCTGATTTTCTGCAGGTTTTCACCAGAAAAGGGGAGGTGCTGCCTATTCGGAGCCATAAAACACCAAAGAAGAGCCTCCCAAGTAAGGGTTTTGATACCCACTTCTTCTCTTCTCTATTTCACATTGTAAGCAAGCCCAAAGAGAGTCTCTTGGGCTTGCATTTCCCCAAGTATTTCATTTTTCTACAATTTTATTTATTTGTTTGCTTACACCTAGCAAATAGGATTGGCTTAGCCATCCATGTTAAATCATAAGGCTAGGAAGTTAGTTTAATTTTTTGTTTTAAGCATTTCATTTCTTTGCCCCACTTGTCCTTAAGACAAGTTTGAGTGGCTAGGATCTTTCTATTTTACTTTCCATGTTTTATTTCATTGCATTGATTTATTTTGCCTACACCTAGCAAAGAGGTTTGGCTTTTCCACCCATGCTATGTCATAAGGCTTGTTTCTAGCTTAGTTGGTTAATATCTCATCTTGTTAATAGTTTCTTAAGTATTATTTTCCTTTAATTTGTTTAAGTTGCAAAGCTATTTTATCTTGTTATTTCTTTCTTAAATTAGGCAACAATCTTATGGTGTTAATATCTTGCATCTTAAGTTGGGAATCAATCTACTTTGCAATTTACCTTTCACTGTCTTTAAGTTGACTCATAGTTTGTAGCTTACACTAGGAAGATATTTATCTAGCTTAATTAGGCACCCAAGATTGGTACAACTTTCGCCACCAAAAAGGAGGCTTGTGGAGGCTATAGGGGGTGCTAAGTCAGGGACGACTTCACGGCACTAGGTGCCCCCCCTGCTTGAGCACCCAAGATTTTCGGGTTGACCTGTGGATCTAGGGTAGGGCCTTGTTTGCCCTACTTCTTGAGCACCCAGCAATCATTTTGGCCAAAGCAGTAAGAGTCTAGGGGTAGACACATAGTCTAGGCTTGCATCATAAACCCTTAATCAACCCTCATCAAAGAGAGACTCTAAAATTTACCTAAAATTAACCTACAACACCTTCACAACACTTGTGCTTTACTTTTCAATATCTTTAATTGTGCAAGCCTTGTTGTTCAAGGCATTTTGCATGTTTATGGGTTTGATTCACTAGCATTTTCATCACCAAGTGCTTTGCTTTCAAGTTTGGCATTCCTTCTTTCAAGTTTCACTATCTTTAAAGTTGTATATCTGTACAAGGGCTTGCTACCCTCAAGTTGTGCACCATCTCTTTGGGGCACTTGCTTGTAGTTTCCCCCTTGCTTCAGAAGTTGCTCATTAGCTCTTTTGTTGGTTCTTTCATCTACCTAAGTTGCACACTTGCTTTACTTTCAGTTGTATCCTTCATTGTTGATTATCTCATGTTCATAGTCTAATTATTCTTTAATTCTTGTCTATATTGTGCTATTGTCTAAATCTTTGTTCCACTGTATATTTGTTCATAGCATTATTTCATTTTGTAACTTATTATAGAGTTACTTATTTGTAATTAGATCATTAATTATTTCTTTATTTTCTTTCTGTACAAACTTAGTTGACCCCTTTCCCAATCTTTAGGCACTAGTCTTAGTTGTCCTTTAGGGAAAGGTTTTGATTGTCATTCAAATTTTGCATTTGCATTGTTGCTTGTCATATAGGTTAGATTCCCCCTAACTTAACAAGCTAAAATTAACTCCTAGAATTCATTAAACAACTCACATAGTAAATAGGGTCTACCCCCCTTGGCTTCCCTAGGAGTAAGCCTAGACAGAAGAAGTCCAAATCAAGGTGACAATGGGTTTGGACTTAGGCATTGTGCCTCCAAGGACACCCCAAGTGGATTGGAGACTTTTCCACGTTCGTAGGTGTGTATAAGGACGACAACAAGCACTTAATAGATCCAGGGTTAAGATGGATTTATGCAGGTTTTTTTGTCAGTTGTAGTTTTCAATTTTATACATTTTTAGATTAGCTATCTTTTTTCACTACAAACACATCCCCTCCCCCCACCTAGGCTACCAAGCACCAAACTTCTCTTTACACAAAAATTTAAATAAGTATATAATCCCTTAACATAGATAGAGGCTAGAGCCAAACTGCCTTAATGAATCTAATTTCAGTCATTTCTGCCAGATCTAATCCTTTTGTTCTATAGATAGAGCCAAACTGCCTTGATGAATCTAATTTCTAGTTCTAGTTCTAGTTATACTTACCCTTCATTAGGCCGATCAATATTGCATATACATTTAACCTCATATATGCCCCCCCTTGGGTCATAACATAGAACATCAAGAAAAATCTTTATAGGCAAGAACAAAAACGTAAACTTCTCCAAACTATGGTTTGAGGACAAAGCATCTTTGAAAGGGGAGGCAATGTAACAAACTTAAGTATGTATAAAACTAAATAATAATAATAATAAGAGTCATAACCTTTCATATCATGACTTGTTGATGTGTATATATACTAGCACATAGATTATTG